>MU118116.1:10386-57657 GCA_014904855.1 Thelephora ganbajun | reverse complement strand
TCCAAAGACAGGGAACTTCCTAAGATTTCAAGACTGGGGAACTAACTTCCACCAGTCGTGCTAATATACAAGTCGTTATGATCATAAGTAAATAATCGTAAATAAAAGAACAAACATAATTAAACATAAACAAGAGGCGTGATCGTGTCGTTAGGTGATCGTCATCAAGACGTCATGAATAGAATAGAAAGAGAAATAAAAGAAAGTGCTCATCGCCTCATTTACTCATCATCCAAGTCCACATCCCATCATCTATCCTTCGATGTCTTTCTTCTTCATCTTGAACTCCTTGATTGTTACCCGCTGTGATGGTGCTGGCCCGCGCTCTCCTTGCGCTCCTTCTCCCAACTCTCTACTTCTGCAAGTCCACCATGGGGATCGCCTCATGTGGTACTCCTGCCTTCCTCCGTCGCTCCTCTATTCCAATGCAATCTGGTTCGCCGCCATGTCCTCGCATCAATCTCACGTTGCTCGTCGTGTGGCCCTTGGTTCAACTGTGGATCCACTCCATGGTCTAATCTCCTTGGGACTTGTGGATTGGGATGGGCGCAATCAACTAGCCGATAGTGCCGTTGACGGTATGCGCTTGGCTGCGGTTCTGGCCGAAAGGTTACTCACCCTTCACGAGGGAGTGGTCCTCGAGGTAGGCGTTAGCCTTGAGTGAGAATGTCCCTTGCTCACCGCGTATCCCTCTAGGTTTCCACTTTGGCCCGTCAGGCGCAGACATTGGCCTCCTCCCTTGATCTTCTGACCACGTTCCATTCTGAGCGGTTGGGACGTCTCGAAGGCCGTTGCTTCGAGATGGATCAGGAGATGGGGGAGATGAGGGTGCGGATGATGGAGCTTGAGCTGGCCTGGGAACGGATGGAGTTCCAAGCATCGTCCTCGGGATACGTCTCTGCGGGTGGGGAAGAGGTAGCGTTGGTGGGGGAAGGGATTGAGGAGGAGATGGTAGAGGAAGAGGTGGGGATGAATGAGGAGGGTTTATGGTCCCCAAACTCCTCCGATCGTGCTGTCCTTGCCCTTGTTCCGGATAGCCTTGCTGTTCCTACTCAGTAGGGACTCCTCTTATGATACCTTTTTGCTTTTCGTTTCTTTGTGTGTGCGTGAATCGGTTAAGCGTCAGGGTATATTGGATTAAAAAAAAGGGAGGTATACAGGAGACGCGTGATAACATTAGCCACCTAATTTAGGATAGATATCAATATTGTGAGACACTATAGAGTGGACTAAAACAAACCTCCTGTAGCCAGGGCATTAATTTTTCTAATGCAGTCACAGCATTTCTTGTAGCCCCAATAACACTCAATACTTCCAGCCATGCCAAAAACCTCTCCTGTAAGAAGCTTCGCAGAGCAGGAGTAATGGCTATGATATCTCCCCTAGCCTCAATGAGGTGGTTATACCAGGATTTACAGGCATACTCCAGTGCAGTACTGATGTGGTTATGAATTCTTTCCTCTAGATCCTTAACCTCCAAATTTAATGCATAGCTGGGGAGTGATAGGAGGTTCTGCTCCAGACTGTTATTCATCAATTTGAGGCAGTCCAGAGCAAGTTCGAGGTGACCAGTCCCAGGGGAGACATGGAACCTCTGGTCGGAACACCGGAGTGGATCAGTGATAAAGTCAGGAAATGACTTGTGGAATGGGAGCACTGGAGAGTCGGGGTCCTCAGATAGTTTGAGGAAGGACTGAATTAACTGAAGCAGATTCATGACTTGTTGTTTCCCCAGATTGACCAGGATAGCAATCGCGGAAGGCGGAAGAGGGTTGATAGCCAGAACAACCACGCTGATAACCGAGCGAACTTTTTCATCATCTTCAGCGCTTGTCCTACCGAAGGTGCTTTGAAAACTCGAAAGGTAGAGCGAGTCAAGAGTTGTGCCGAGCTGTAAGTTGGCTTGTCCTTCATGAGTAGTGGTCTTTGGAGCCTTTGCAATGACGTCGAGTTGCTCATTTGGTGGGGTAAATGAATGATCGAGAAACTTGAGAGTTGCCACAGCGTATACGAAGAGACCACCTGCCCTCTCGCACAACAGGTCGAGGTGTTCATCTGTTGGCCAACCGTCTTGCTGGATGCCCGATCTCTTCGCAAGCTCGCATAACCCGTGTTTCAAGAAAAGTTGGATATCCGCATTGATCACAGAAGGCTCTACCTCATGGAGGACAAAGACATCAGTCAACGGCCTGAGGAGTCCAAGACGGAATCCAGATTGTATGCGAGGTTCTGGTCGGCCGGTGATGAGGAACTTGGTTTTTGGAATTCCTTCAACCAATCGACCCATGACGGAGAGGATGGCGGACTGCGGGTCTTCATCTACGCACTCGTCTAATGCATCGATGACAATGACGGTCGAAATGTCTGACGAGTTAAGCGGGCCAACAATCAGTGTCTCCATCTGGTTGTAGAACGATTCATGTACAATATCTGGATTCGATTGGAGGAGAGGGACAAGGGTTGATCGGAATTTGGGATATTTGTGAGCGAGTTGGAAGGCGAGAGTAGGGAAAATATAGCGGAGGTCCCTGCGGTCTTCGAAATCACGTGAACAGAAGAAGGATGCTCCTAGCCTCCCGTCAGCGAAGACGCGCTCGGCGGTGGTCTGTGCGATTGTGGACTTGCCGGTCCCGGCGAGCCCATTCAACCAGTAGACGGGGGACATGTCGAAATCTTTGGACCATGACTCTATCTCGTCCAGGACAGCCTTCCGAGTCCCTTTGAGGCAACCCCGGCGATCCCCATGCCGGAACTCGGCCCCTTTGGCACGGCGGCAGCTGTTTAGCACCGACAACTCAGCTGCTGAACCATGAGTCTGCGCCAACCCGAAGTAGAACTATGTCTTACCTGCATCCTACAAAGATCGATCAGCATCCGACGCTTTCTCGAAACATGGGCCCTGCGACTCACAATCAATGTACAGTTCTGCTTGTAGATTGCCTTCTGCTGGAAGAACTATGAGCCGCATGAGTAAGCTACCCGGTGTGTGTTTTCCAATGTGAACGCTGACCTGGTATTCGACGATGGCATCCCTGAGGTCGTCCGCAAGATCGCATGCGGCGACCATGTTCCCTTCCTTCTCCGCGTGCTCAGCGGCACCGGGGCCTTCAGATAAAAGCTGTAATTTGTCCTTGATCCCCTCCAGAGCTCTGAGATAGGTTTAACGCGGACGGTCGTTCGTAGCGAGTGGAGAACACGCACTCGTATAGACTTTCCCGTCGCTTGAACTCGTCGGTATTCCTCGCGACATCCCCTTCCGCCCCGAGTCGATCCAACCGTGCACGAATAGACTCTATCTTGTTTTTAACTGGCGGTGTCTGTAGAATGTTATTTGATACCCTCGGCTGCACGCACGATCTCTTACCTGATGCAATTTCAAGAGTATATCGAAAGATGCCTTGTACCGACCGGCCACCAGCTTAGTCTCGAATTTGAAAGACGGGAGACGGAAACTCACGGTCAATTGGACGACCTGGGTGTACATTGACTGCTGTTGTGACACCTGCCCCACGTGTCAACGATTGCAGACTCTGGAGGTGTCTGGCACTGACCTGATAGATGACGATAGCTTGCCTAAGTTTCTCGACAAGTGCGATGACTTCTCCCGAATCTTTTGCCTTATCGAGGACTCGAGCAACTTTTCCCTTCTCCAATAAGGCCAGCGCTCGTGCTCCAATGTCTTCCAACGATCTATCGTGGAGGATCAGTTTTGGTGGATGAGAAATCCTGGACACAACACAAACATTGCCAGTTGCGAACGTCTCTCGACCTCATCGTGATCGTCGTCGGGGTTCGCCTTCGCTAAGGTCACCAGCAACTTCTTCAACCACGGCATAAGATCATTGAGCTTGTCTTTCACATCATTGTATTGCTAGGTGGCGTTAGCTTGCGGGGTCGAGGGGTTGCTCAATAAAGACACACCTCGTAGTGCTTGATCAGCGCGCTGATTCCTCCCAAACACGACTTGAGGGGCGGAAGCACATCAGACGATTCTTTCGCGATGTCCAATAACATCTTGAAGGCATCGATGAACCGCTGCTTCTTGGCTACCGGTCGTCAGCGGGTTCGAAAGGGTGGCAGTACCAGTTAGGTGTCTCACAAGAGCTTGGTTCACTTTGCGTCCCACCGCTTGATAGGGGTCGTTTTCGAAGAACGTTAGACATAACGTTGGTGTCGTTTATGAGACAGGGCAGCGAAGGGAGGAGGCGCTACGAGACAGTCCTAGCGCCCACAGCTGTTTTGAAGTTGTTTTGACCAGGGACCCACAAAGCGTATTGCCTTTGAATCATTCAATGAGCGAGGTCTAATTTCCTCTGAAATCAAGCCGGAATTATCCCAAAACAAGGTACACCTTCAGGCAGAAATTCTGGGTAGAAACTACATCGGGTCACAGGCCGAATATTAGGACTTACGTGCTGAGGGCATCGCCGGGCACATTGTGACGCTCTGTTACCCGGAAAGCACCTGAGAATTACTTAGGTCATTGCTGGTACGGTGGAATGCATGACAGTAGAGCCATTTCGACCGTTTACTCTTTGAGAATGAGCACGTCGACGATGGATCGAGGAGTTGGATGTGGGAACAAACCTGAGGAAACGCTATCACGATTTGGTGTACTCTCAGCCTGCCCATCTTATCCTGACAGGCACCTTGACGTGCACTTACCTCCTTTGCGGCCCTGTCACCGACTTGCAGTGGTGTCTACTTTCGTAAGAAAAACAGTGTTTCGGATTTGAGACATTGTTACACGAAACAGTGAGAGAACGATCTGGCAGCGAAGGAAGGCGGTATCCTCGCAAAGATCCCCTATCTCCTTCACCCGTTGTCACCGTAGGCCTAATCCTCATACGCATCTGATTTACTGACGGAGAGCAAGTCGTGTCAAACCAGCGTAATGGATCGGCGGTGAAGTCTGGATGATCCCCAGAAGATTGGTCCACAAAGACGACGGGTAATTCGTTCCCCGAGGGAGAAAGGTCTCTAGCGTCCGATTTACGTCAGTCCTAAACCTTCGGTCATAGGCCTCAGGAACTAGTAGAGCACTTCGTGCACATTGTATACTCTTCCATCTCGTGTGAACCAAGTTGCGTCACTCATCAGACGCTTCCGGAATCACGAAAAAACGTGAAACCACCTAACGAGTAGCGACCAACAGAGAAAAATTCTCCACTGCGGCACTACCAAGGAACACTCGGTGAGGACACGCGTAACTGAGCAAAAGGATGGCGCACGGCATAAGGTCGAGGTGCGGTGCAGGGGATTAATGGGCGGGTTCAGTCGTCTCCGTTTGCCACCGTTCTATCACTAGAGTTAAGGTACACGATGGAGTGAGTTTATTCTCACTCCATGGGAACCGCAGGAAGAGAAAAATCTCTGGCAATTTGCGAATATACTCCTCGAACATTACAGGGAGAACAAGGAGACCTGGGCCGGTATGCATGTAGATCCTGAGGGGGCACGTATGGAGGAGACAAGAGCACAACTGATCCTTAGCAAACGACGAGTTCATTAACTATTCAAAGGAAGCAAAGGAGAGTGAGCACACTCATTTCTCTGGGTCCAGCCATCAGCGTTGCACGCGTTGTAGATGGCCTTGGGGCTAGTTCTGCCTATTCTCTACTTCTAGCCCAACTCTGCCTGGAGTGACTGCACGGCATATAGGGGGATTATAGTCAGCCACTGTAACATCATCGAATACCTCCTGCGGGACCCACGTTCACGTCTTCGAGTACTGGGTGAAAAGTCGATACGCCAAGGTCGTCGTGCAGGCTAGGGCCTGCTTCGATGGCGTCGTCAATGTTCCCATCCTCCTCCACAGCTTGGAGAACTCGCAGTGCAGGAGCTTGCTTGGTGAATATCATTATTTCAGGTCTAAAACCGTCGGAGAGGTCGTCAGACTGACCGACAGGGCAAAGGATGAGGGCGAGTTGGTGGGTGTCATGAACCCCTCTTTCGACAAATACCACGCATAGGGTCTCACGAACCTCGCGCAAGATCAGCCGACTGTCGAGTTTCCTGGCGTCACGTCGTCCGGAGACTCCTGTGTGTGGGCAGAGTCGTTCGTCACCTTCCCGACGGCAGTCATCGCTATCGCTAGTTCCTATGCTGTCTTGACCAAGTACTAACCAGACATTAGAGGGCTAAAGGAGTTCTTGAAGGCGGGGGGCTACAAAGGATGTGAGCAAACAGTCGGCGTGACATGGGCTCTTTTCGAACGTTAGGAACCCCAACAGGTCGCTGTAGAGGATTTAGGGAAATTAACCCAGGGTTATGGGGAGATGTTGAAGGAGAATCTCTTCGTGAAGATCAAACGTGCAAAGGAGCTGTAGTTCGTATCAGATCAGGTGTACAATCCAATAGTTATATTTCTACCTACGGTCTTCAGAACCACAATAAGTACAAGCAATCGAAAGACCCAGCGTTGAGACATGTGAAGACTCGACGCCGAAAGATCGTAGGAACGGACCACTCGAAAGCCACCGGGGAGCCTCGATGAGGTGACATGTCGCGATTGTATAGCGCGAGTTCGGAATCAGGGCTGACCGTCTTCGCCGAGGTGTGAAATTCGTAGGCGTGAACGCCGAATTCCACACTTGGTCACACCTGGCCGAGACGGACAGAGACCTATATGAATTAGGAGTCTTAGCACCTTGTTGTATTACTTAAAGGTGCCATTGACCTACTTGTAGTTCACGATCTACCCTGGGTCGTGCCGTCGTCGGAGTGACAAACTTCATACCCGACCCATACGATCTCAGAGCAACTTGAACAGGCGACCAAATGCACGCCCTTTTCCATATCTTCCTCTTTAATGGTATACTGTCCACCACACCGACAGTTGTGTCCCCAGACTTGGCCGAGATCCTCGAAGTCCTCAAGCGAGACGATATGAGCCGGTCTGCTCCGCGATGAGGAGAGATCAAGGCAAAAGGAAAGCTCAGAATCGTATTTTATCCGAGATTCTGGGGAGAAAAGGGTGGCAAAAGCCTCCTTCAGCCAACCGATGTCGATCTCCGTCCGAGTTGAATTTTGCTTGGATGCGTCCGATTTGTCAGGGTGGTGAGAGAGAAGAAGTCGATGGTACGATGCCTTGATTTCTGCTGGAGATGCGGTTCGAGGGACTTGGAGCAGTTCGTAGTAGTTTCGCCTGGACGAGTCAGTCATGGACATGGGAGGAGCGTGGAGAGTGCGCGTAAGTTTGCCTCCTGAGGTCTCTACCTTTAGGCTGCGTCATGATTCCCCCACTTAAATTTTGCCCTTCGAGCTTCAAGCTCCAAGTGTTAATCCTCAGGAAACCCCTCCGGTACTCATTACAGACGTCTTTTTCTCATTTCTAGGTTTCGGATGAGTGGTTCTTGACCCACCTGGCCGGCTTGACGCCGGAAAATGCATGCCAGCGTAAACCGCATCCCGCTCAAAAATCTCATGATCATGAATGACGGGGAGAATGTCATTCCATCTCCCTCCAGCATTTTTCGGTATTGTCGGGGACTCCAAGGTGATTTTGGCTACGCGTCGACATGTGGTTACATTCGATGATAGGACTTCCTCAGCTGGCACACGCCGCTAGGTTCTAGCGTCCCCCCTCCTTTCACTCTTGAGTCAACTCTCGACTCGTAGCCCATAGGCTATGACAAAGCTCTCCAACCAATTCCACATATCCCCCCCAACCAACCCCATGCAAGAGAGCACAACTAATAACGGCACTACCACAAGAAAATTCTCCCTCTTCGAAGGGAACACACATTCAGTAGACCCCAGGAAACTGTGGACTTGGTGATGAGGAAAATTCACGACCATCGTTGCGATTTACTGGGTACGAGGACTCATGTTGTCAGCTGTCTTCTCATTGACAAGATACCAGCTGGTGTGCAGACAAAAATAGACGAAGACTCCTCTAGATGCGTTATCGCCCTTCCACTGAATGGGGTAGCCACGGCCAACACGGTTTGGAGAATTTCTAACTTCACGTAACATTCCCTGCATACCTGGTGAATCATCCCCTTCGCCATGACAATTGATCCGCCACTCAAAGAGGCGGCAGGAGAAGGTCGTGGAAGTCGAGGGCTAGAAGACCCTCTATGGGGTTTCCCGCAGTCCCTGGAACTGGTTATCTGTGACAAGGAGGAAACATTTCCTATAGGTCGAGCAATGGGAATGGTCCGGCCTGGTCCAGATACCCATCGCAAAGCACCATGTGGTTCGTAGGATTCTCTCATCCTATAAGACGCCTTTGACATTTCACCTACAGCTCCATCCGTACACACATCAGGGCCAATTCGAGAACTAGAAAGAACCCCTCGTGGATTATCGGGCTCTAGGAATATGTATACTCCAGTCGCTACCTCCGGAATTTGCTGAGTCAAAAACCAAACTATAATCCGTCCGCTATTACGGGAAAGCGGGGTGGTCGTGCGACGGAAGGAAATCGGGGCGGTTATTGTCGACCATCCACGAACTTCAATACCAACTCCCGCACCCTATAATATTTCGCTGTCTTTGAGAGAGTATGTATGTGTCGTTCATGGGGTGTTCAAGCTTCGAGACCCGAACTTTGAGGCATCGTTTGTTGCGCCTGCACTTTCATATTGGCCTTCGTGGTATCGTCTCACCAAGGGTTCCTTCAATAAAGACAACGTCCGACATTCTTCCAGACTGCGTCTTCGTATTCACTTGAAAATTTATCCAGAGGACGAGGTCGCCATCCGCACCCAGGTCTACAACGGAGGATCTCCACGGATGCTGACTGTCAAGGTTGACTTATGCATAGCGAAAATCGTGTGGTATCTGCATTACGAAGCGACTCATATGACTCCCAAGGAAAGATCACAACTCCCTAAAGAAGTCCAACCACATCTCCCCCACGCCTTCGGGCTCATCGCCAAAGACCTTACAGATCAACTTTCCGAACGATTTGGCGCTCCTCACATTTACCTACACAAGCAACACGAAACCCTTTCAGAATGGTATCCTTTTACGCAGAAGGGAAAAATGTTCCATACCCAATTGGCTTTCAAATACTCTCTTTCGATCTTCCTGACCTCAGGGAATCGAGCCGTGAACGGCGAACAGATCTCAGTAACGACGTTTTCAGGTGTTAAAGAACACCTGATGTGTTCCAACGCGGCCGCTTTCAGTTCGGCGATCTCAAGTCCTACGGTAAACGAAATATTAATTTCGAGTTAACAGTAACACGCAGAGAGCAGAAGGATGAAAAGACCCACGATGACAAAGCTTATACACGCTCTTCGCACTCGACTTGGGTACATCATCGCCCATGTTACCAGGTCCAAACCCGATGATGGGCGACGAGGACCTCACCTCACTTTCTCCGGTCGGCGAGGAGAATGACCGGAGGTGCAGGCCAGGTCGTGTTCCTAAGTTTACGCTCTGACTCAGACTGAAACTAGTGGCGGCCATCGTAGAACCTGTGGAAGGGTTGACTGGTCCCATCACATTACCGGTAGATGTCGAGATAAACTGAGAGTGCAACTGCGAACCCGACTCGCGATGGTGAAGAACATGTCCGGTTAAGCTCCCTGAATCCCCACGTTGTAGACGGGCAGTGGAATCTCTCCTTTGTACGCTCGTACCAAGGGTGTTCACGTTGAGGGGCGTCGGGGAGGTGATAGAGCTGGTGGACAATATCGAAGAGGTAGAGGAGGTCGATGCATTGAGATCGTTGAGATTGAGGTTGTGTTGACTTTGGGTAAATGTCAACTCTGAAGGGTCAAAGTCTGAGAGCACATCACTCCCAGCAACGCTCGTGTTGTCCTTGACATCCTTTAGATCTCGACTTGTCCGACGTTCGGGAGGAGCGAGGGGCGTGAACGAGTAGAACCTACAAACGCCCAGAAAGCCGTCAGTCCTCGAATGCAACGGACTAGGGGTACGTGGGTCAGGAACTCACCCAGTGTAGAGAAAATACAACATCGCTCGGTACGTTGCATAAGATGCAGAGACCCGCACCACCCTCCTTTTCATCGTTGTTGCCGTTAGCGCACCATCCGAAGACCTTATGGAGGACTCTGAAGGGGTGATAACTCCTGAGGGCGGTGGTCTGGGAGATGCGATATCCTCATCCCCATCGTCGAAATCCTCGTCGGTGATCTCGCTTCCCAACCCACCGTGGCCCATCGGCATCGACCCAAGATCTTCTTCGATCGATGTGACATTCAGGACCTCGTTGAAGGCGGATTTATTGGCAAACACTGGAGATAAGATGTGAGCGTAACCACACAACAATCCAAATATGCGAGAGGATGGCTTACTATTCCTGAAATACTCTGAACGGGCACTCAACACCTTCGTGTGCGCGTAGATATATTCCTCCCTCGCTCCTCGAACTCTAGATGCCCTAGAGTTCCTCCCGCTCCCTGTCCCTACGCTCGGTCCTCCACCTCGAACGCCATCCTCTGGACCGACGCCGCTTCCGTTCCTTGACAACACTACAGCATTCTTTGGGACCTTGGAATAAAATTCCGAAGGCCGGGTGCCCGGAGGGGGCTCAGAGATGATGAACACGACGTTGCTTGTCTCTTCGTCGTCGAACAGGCTTGCAGTTATACTCGAGAATGCATTGTGCACAAAGGGGTTTGCGAGGGACGGGGAGGGGCTCGCAATGTGCGGTGAAGTTGAGAGGAACGGATTGGTCGGGTGGGGGGAATGGATTGAGTGGATAGAAGATGCAGAGGAGGTGATAGAGTGTGTGCGGGGAGAGGATGACCAGGACTCTTCGGATCTCTCGTTGATGGTATAGTTCAAAGTTACCGGGCTCAACACACTGAAGAATTAAAGGGAGGGTCAGCCAGGGTTGTGGGTACCATGAACGAAGTAGGACTTTTTGCTGAAGACGACAGACTTGGATAACCAAAATTCCCTGCTCCAGCCAGTAGCAGCATTGACGTACTGTCCGGGCTGATACTTCCTGAATCCCTCCGTGTGGTTTGATTCGGAGCTTCCGACGGTCATCTATGAGTGCAAACACAAGATAGCTGTTAGTAAAGGAACGCTTCGAGGATCGTTGGATCTGATTCACTGACAGACACGGTAATCTCGAACATTCCCCTCCTGTTCCCGGTCGGGTCAAAAGTTTCATCTGGACATTGTTTTGCGAAGAAATTCAACTTGACAAATTGGGGGTCATTGAATACGAGCTGAACCTATGGGTAATATCACTGGGTTAGCACGACTAGGCCCGCTTACTTGTATTTGAGCCGGAAGCAAAGCAAGCTTACCTGCCACCGACCACGATCGATCAACGGAGTCTCATACGTCCCACTGGCATTCGACCCAACCTTGCACATCTCGATGAGCCCATAGATGTTGAACGATCCCGAAAGCTACAAAGTCGACCCACACCACGAAAAAGCACGCGAGAATGTCAAATCAAGATGCTGGCTGAGCAGGAAGAGGATATGAAACACACAGTGGTGGTCATGCTCGTCCGTGCGGTCGGTATCGCCCCGCTCTGGAAGGAGAGCGCTGCACTCTGCATCATGGGCTCTCGGGCGCTCGCACGGGATAATTCCAAGGTCGGTGGCAGGAGCGTTGCGGGGTGTGTGGTGGCAAGTCTCTTGTGGACCCAAAGTGCTTATCTGTGTGGTGAAAATCCCCTACGGAGGTTACGTGCGGAGTAGGTAATATTCAACGGGTGAGCGTGGTGGCGGGGAAGGGGAGTGGGAGAACGAGAAATGAGGGTCAGGATGGCAACCAGACGTGAATCAAGTCGGGAAACCGCTGGAAGGAAACGGAATACGTATTGTGCTTGATGTCCGTCAACTCGTGTCTGCATCATGTTCAGTGCTTGCCAGGATTCAAAGTTTATTGACGCCGAGGGGACATGATCCTTCCGAGGTCGTAGGACTACGGAAGATTACATGACTTCAATGACAACTTTCCCTCTCCCGTGTTCTGTCATTAACTTACCGTACGCACCGTGCACGTCGCTGAACGAACTTAGGGACGTGGTATTTTAATAACTGATGTCAGATCCAGAAGAGTTTCTGACTGTCCAGCTTCCTCCGCAAGCGTTATGGAGGGGTGATCCATCTACGATCCTTTGACGACAGGTATATAGGACTATACGGTATACACGCGAAGACATCCAACATTAAGATATGAAACTACATCACTCCATCCCTTGCAGTTGCCGGTTCAATCGCTTCGAGTAGTAGAGTTTTTACCTCTGCAAACCCGGGTTCTCCTAAACCTTGTTCTCCCAATAATTTCTCCACTGTGGTGATAAATAGCCTCAATGAGCCTGTTGGGTCGTCGACTTCCGGTTCATTGATAACTCGCCCTGCTCGGGTAGGGTTCGAGCCGCCACGCCGCCAAGCCTGTCGGGGGTACCTGATGTCTCGTAAGGATTGGTGAAAATCGTCCCAGTACCATATCATCTGTTGGATAACAGTGCGATAGCAGTAATAGCCATCAGATACCGGTTGACTTCGACCGTATTCCACGTGGAAATGCCGCTTCGACAAAATGTGTGCGTCGCGATTCGCCTGACCGTCGTCCTTAAACCAGGTGTCGACCTCTGGCAGTGGAGAGATCTTGATAGTGCGACCCCCATACTCTATATTGGCGACAGTGATATAGGCAAGCACCCAGATGAACGATTCCATGTCATGTCGATACAATCGAGGAATACGATCATCGAGTCCGCCATCGAGCATGTCGATAGCCATGAACGGAATGGTGCCAGTGCGATCGTTGTTTGTGGTCGAATGACCAACCCGGGTAGCGAGGTC
The DNA here is from genome assembly GCA_014904855.1 of Thelephora ganbajun. Taxonomy (NCBI): domain Eukaryota; kingdom Fungi; phylum Basidiomycota; class Agaricomycetes; order Thelephorales; family Thelephoraceae; genus Thelephora; species Thelephora ganbajun. Next base: position 44,905 of record MU118116.1, on the reverse strand, counting down.
AAAGTCGTTCACTATGCCCACGGGGTCTTCGGTCTCTGAGATGTCATACATCAGGTTATTGAAACTGACATCGCCGTGGTGAATCCCGTTCACCCACAGGCGGTAGTGACCTGGGGCGGTAGCGTGAGTAGAGGTTTGGAGACAAGATAGGAAGCGCATACATGCAACACACTGCCAGAAAACAGTCCAAAAGTGTTCCCCATCCAAATCGTAGATCGGCCGCAGACGGTTCATCACGATCAGTCGTAGGGTCCGGGTTCCAGTATTTCTGTCCGGCTGGAGACCAAGGAATTTCCGGATGTGCTGAGTAGAATAGCGGTTGAGATCGCGGGCATACTTGACTTCCGGGATATGACCTTTGATGAACTTGTCGTTCTTCCCTAAAGTCTGAGCGTGTGCGATGGTTTTCCATTCTTCCGGTCTCGATGTTTCTGGCCAGGATACCTTCAGGACTAGATTGTGCGTCTTGATGATGTTGCTGTGAGCCTCCCTGTAGTTATTACGAGCGCGACAATAAGCATGCCATTCATCGCCCAGCCCTTCATCCGCTTCATTGTTCGCAACACCATTGGGGTCGATTTCAGTTGTACCAGAACCGGCGCCGCGGTTGTTCTCGATACCGCCGGTGTCTTTGCCAACTTCCCCATGGGTCCGCCGGATGTCCTCCGAGTCTTTAGGACTGACTCCAACGGTGTCATTCTCGACTTCGTTGTGAGCTTGGACGTGCTCCCCCTCAGTGATTCCATCGTTACGCTCTCCGTTCCTGCTCGCGCCAATGACAGTCGTAGCTCTACCGAGGAGCGTCCAGCTGGAATGGACCTTATCCTCTGGGTAGAAGGTGACGCCAACCTCGTCCTCGTCAAGAGTCCCTTCGGCGTTGAGTGTGCGCAACAAAACAGAGTGGTTTTTCGTTGTGAGCTCGGAGATGTATCCCCACTGGCGGCGCCCGAATCGTTGGAGGACGAGGAGAAGGACGAGAGTGAGAGGAAGACTCTTGAAGAAACTAAAACCCGATGAGAAGATGGCCCCCTCCCTATCGATCCAAGAGATCCAGAGAATGTCATCTGAAAATGTGTGTCAGCTAGTGGGGTGGTGTTTGAGTGTACTGGTCCTCACTTTCAACAAGCAGGTTAAGTGTATGACTGATATAAAATGAATCAGAGAACTTCTCCGCCGCGTATATGCCATTTTGAGCGGCGAGGGTTTGTGTAGTCTGCTTGGTGGGGCCTTTCTGCATGCGTTGTCGCTTGCTACCTGATGTCTCAGCACTAGCCGCAATCCCCGCAGCGCTTGCGGATCGTTTAGAGGATACCAAGGTCACCGAAGAAACCGCTGCGTGGCTCGCGTTAGCATATACTCTCACGACAAAGCATCGATTTTACGAGTCGTGGGGTGGGAGTCGTCCACCTTCTCGTCGAGCCGTTGATCTGCATCCCGCACGACACTGGCTTGGCTGTCCTGGTGATCGAATACTGGGAGTAGGGCCCAACCCGACATATCCTTCTTCCGTTTGACTTCAACTGCTGAAAGGACGGACTTCCAGCTGGTGAAACCAGAAGTGGACTTCTCTGTGATCTCGCTGACGAGTTTCGAGACTTCTGGTGTGTTGAGTGGATCGAGTTCGTGGGACTCGCAGGCGTCGTTGATTGACATGACAGCAATATCGGGTTTGAATGAAGATCCAGGGGTGCTGCGGTCGGATATTATCCCCTTGTTACACAGCACGAACATGATGTGAGTCTTGAATACGGGAAGCCCATCCACTTCGATGTCAGACAGACGTTCGAGGGCATAATTCAGTGCTTCCATGAATGGTAGATACATGTCCCACTCGTAAGTGGATGACGACGATTTGCTACGAAACGTGGTCACGAGGGTGGAGGAATTCAGATGGGAGACACGTACTAGTTGTCCAACTTGTGCCTCAGCTCGTCAGAGTTGGCGATTGGGATCGCCTTATCCAAGCAGTCTTCAAAACGCCCGTCCAGAATCTCGTCACGCGATACAAGAGCGGTCGAGGAATCACCCAGACAGCAAAGGGCAAGGAGGAACCGGATCATGTCCTCCGGGTCGCAGTACCTCCGTTTGCTCATGTCGACCTCGATGCCAGGTTTGATGGTTTCCTTTCTGGGCAAATAACTTCAATCACGCCGTGGAAAATTGAGAGTTCCTCATAAACGTACTGTACTCTCTCGAGAAGTTGACCGGAGGCACTCGAGCCTTTGTTCGGTTTTGTGGATCGTTGACACTCAAGGTGAGCCTTCACCCTCTCGGGGTCTTGGGGAGGAGTGGTCTGTCTTTCGTGAGTAGACATTTGGGGGCTATAGAGAAGTGTGCTTACCTCGTATCCGGTTTTATAGGAATCGAGCCAATGACGATGGTGAACGCAAGTGGAAGCGTGGCGAGGAAATGGGGTCCAAGTGATCGACCGGTCCGGCGTCCCAACTCTGATCTCCGTTCCTCTCGTGGTCGACAACCTCCAGTACGATATTCTGCGCTATCTCATCACTGATTATCGATGCGGGGTATGTACCATGCTCGCCGAAGAACTTCGTTCGCAGTCTTTAACGAAATGTGCTGGGAGGTCGTGGCCAAGCGGGGTTCATCATTCATGGAATGCGCCGTTCTCGAACACGAGAGGATGTACGTCGTACAAGGGGTTGATGAACTTCGAGGCGCCATTCCCAACTGCGACCACTTGACCACCTTCAGCGCATCTCGCTTGATTTGTGGCCACCCCACTGTTCAAGACAGAAACCGTGTCCCGTCCAGCCAACCCCCCCCAGAAACCTTCCTTGCAGAAAAACAGAATTGTCGACCCAAGTCTCTGGACATACCCTCGAACGTGTCTCGGATGTTTTGGAAAAGGCAGGCACGAACCTTATTCCGAAGATACTAATCTGTCTCGCAAAGACCAATACTATAACCTATCCTCGGAAACCGTGTAAACGACGAATCATCACCCTCATTGCTCGTCTTCCAATGTTCGAGACCTTACGAAGCACCCTAAAATCACTGCCGAGATGGTGGATGGGGGTGCGATTAACGTTGTATGGCAAGTGACTACCAGTTGGGGTCAGACAACAACAGGACACGCTAGGAAAGGCCTGATTCTGCGAGAGTCAAGTACATTGATCACCATATCCTTTAATGGGCAGAACGACCATAGGAATAGCGATCAAGCAAGATGTTCTCCCTGTGTTTGTCGAATCCCTTCTCATTAGCAGGCATCTGGGAACAAACTATTCACCTATTCGTGCAGCGAGCAAACTCCTGGCGAGGTAATCCATGAGAGAACTGTGATGATTATCTAATCATCCTCGAGGTCTTCGCCCGCCGTTGCGCCTTGGCTTGCTTCCGACTCTCAAGAGTATCCTTTTACTTCTCCAAACGCGGGAAGCAGGAGACGATCTGAAACATCATCATATCTCTGACCGCTACGCTCAACGGACTGGGGCGATATTCGTGTCACTCCTCGTGTAACGCTGAGATGACCCCCTAATCTGAACCTTTACTCTCCGCACTTCGTTACGCCTGCGACTGTGTTACTCGGGAAACTCCTGGAGCGGACGTGTTTGCCAAACTTGTGCAACATACATTACACATTAGCGATGTTCAACTCACCTCTTTGTTCGGCCACAACCTCCCGATGTATCTCGCTACACCATGAGGCCGCAGCCCAAGTCTGCTCCACGCCGGGAAATTTTACTAAAACACCATCTCCTGCCCTTTCGCTATCCCCTCTCGAGTTTTTGCGTTTTCTATTTTTTGCCCCTCGGAGACCCGCACGCCCCAGTAGTCTTGCTCATGTGACAAAACCTCTTTCACCAGTTTTCTTCGCTCCAGAGAACTTCCAGCTGGTTCGAAGTTCCAATTATAGATACCCAGCGAATGCTGTGGCTAGGAGAAACCTTCTCAGAAAACGCCGTCGTCCCCGGTGACATCGACAAGCCAAACGCGGAGTGTGATGGTATGAACGAGCATTGTTATGTATCACCTTTTTCATGTGCATGAGGGCAATGAGCCACGGACGTCCATCTAAACGATGGGCATGTGGGAGGTGTTGAGAACGTGAGTAGGATAACCCTTAGGTTAATGTGCGTCTGACCGTTCAGTGGGGTCTCCACCTTCTGTTAGCTGGACCAGATGGGGTTGACCGCGTCATGGCATGGCCTCTAGCTCTATTATCACCGGATCTTTTGAGCGCGTTTTGGTCTCCGGTCGTGAGCTCCAAGCCTGCGGCCTCGGGGTCTGAGACGTATAAAAGTCCTCACTGAAGTCATATGGGCCCTACACCAGCGTACTCAATCCACCATCAGAATACGTCCAGTTTTCAACAGAAAGCTACTCGGACAGAACAGGAGGGCTAGTTAACAAACCCCGACATATCCCGTTCTCCTTTTGTGTCACCAGTACAACGGAGTTTTAGTCACACCGAATCTCCCTTCACACCCGTTCTATCCAGTTCTCAGGGGTTCAGACCCCCACAGAGGATTCGTTTTGAAATGCGAGCTTGTTTTCGGAATCCCGACACGAGGCCAATGGGATCACGTGATGATACAAGTCGACCGATGGCGTGGACGGATCAAACCCCGGATATTGGGTGTTGGGCCATGACGAATGCAGTTATCCCGCCCCGGCTGCGGAATTGTGTGCCCGCGTATTTTTCGGCGAGAGATGACCGGTCGGCATATAGGATCGGGCGAGCAGCTTACGCAGCCCGTCGGCGACGTCGAGCGACGAAAATAGAGGGAGACCAGCTAGAGAGAAATTCGGACTTAACGGTGGATTATTGGAGATGCTGATGTGAAATCGTTTACGCCAATTTGAGCCCCACCGTCTCTCGATTATCCGCTCTTGCCGAGAGCGCTGCAACGACTCTCCCCGGAGTGGACGGATTGTGTCCAAATGCTCACATCACTTCAGAACGTACTTCCATCTTCCGTCCTCTCCTCCATCTCCAGTAACTCCGCAGTCAAGAATCGGCCCCGGCAGGACCCAGACGACACTACCGGTCGAGATAACTGCTCCTCCTCCTCTTCCAACAACAGAACAATGACCGTCGACGAGCAGGGCGTCAAGAAGAAGAAAGGAAGGTCTAATGAAGTGAGCCTCTCGTTCTCCGCCTTCGTCTATGCGCAAGCGCCACAAATACGGATCCACTTTCTTTTCCTCCGTAAACCATCTGCTGAAATTGCGGATACGTCTGACGATTCTACTTCTCCACATAGGCATTCATTGTCGTTCGACCACCGCCCTCAAAGACAAACCACCCTCTTAATCTTCAAGTACAACTCGTACCACCCAGCTCTCGCGATCATAACCGGTCAGCCTCATCTCGTCGTTCGACCGATTCCTTAGCCACAAATCCCGAACTCGAAGGCCAACATCCCCTCACGCGTACATCCTCCAATCGTTCTGATGTCTCCACTTACTCTGGCTACGCTCCGTCCTCCACTTCCGTCGGCTCTTTCAGCTCCACAACGTCTACGAGACGGATGATTATCCCCCTCTATAACCTCCACGCTCACAATGTCATGACAAACGTAGTCCTAGACGCTGGGACAGACGCCCGGGTCGCAAAGTTTTTGAAACGCGGTCTCGAGGTTATCGGTCTCGCAGTTTTAGATCCGATGGAAGTCTGGAACTATGGAAAGATAGGGGGTGGTCCTCTATTGTCCACCGAACAAGCCGCTACTGGAAGCACTAGGAACAGTCTCGACCACCATCTCAGTGCACCAGCTCTTCACACACCCGACTCTTCTGCGGTTTCCCTAGGTTCTGCCGGAGATCCAACGCCAAAAGCTCCAGATATCATACCGGCCGCGACTGCCACCCCATCTCAGAACACTCCAACCAGCGCGAAGAAGTTTTTCGGCAAGCTCTTCAGGCGGAAGGACCCCTCTATTCCTGGAGTCGTCGAACTCTCCGATTCTCCCACTTCCTCCCCCTTGAGAACTAGTCTCAATCTACCCACCCCATCCTCCCCGGCAAGGCGTAGCTCGTTACTACCCGATCAAACGCCGTCTCCATTCCCGTCCAAAGATGTGATTTTGCAACCCGCGGTCCTCGGCATCCAACCCACCCTCAACGCTGCATCCTATCCACCACAAGGCCGGCCAACTGCTTACGTATGGACGGTTACAAAATGGCTCAAGGGCTCTCCGGAAGGCCTGTTGGGTAACGTCAAAGGCATCTTCCAAGGCGACAAGTCGATTAGGGATGAACCCACGGGCGAGTTCGAGTGCCAGGTCGAGGTCAGGTTTGAGTGGACGCGCATGGAGAGAGGTGGGAAGAGGAAAGCTCGGAGAGCGGGGACAGACAGGACAGGGGTCACAATCGGCTTGAGCGTTGCCGGTGGATCCAAAAACGCGAGCAGGAGGAACAGTGTTGCTTTGACGAACTCTGATAACCCTTCGGTCAACTCTCTGCACGACAAGGAGAAGAAAACCAAACGATCCTCAATCATTGAGGGCGTACAGTCTGGACTTGGTTTGATTCCGAAGAGAAGTATGGAGTCTGCCAGATCGAGATCTCCGAAGCGATCGGGGAGCGTTACTACGAACACGACGGCGAGTGAGACGGGTGAAGGAGACGATGAAGCGTCCAGGTCGAGGGAGGATGATGGGGGGGAGAGTGATCCTGAAGACTCGGAGGTTCCTTGGACGTGTACTCTCCATGTGGTGAGGAGGCCTACGGGTACTCCATTTCTGCCGACGACGAACACCCCGTCGGGCTCCAGGTTTTCCCAGAGGAGCGGGCAACAACGAAAGTCAGACCTCTCGGGATCCCCAACACCAGTTCAACAGCAACAACAAGCATTAGGCGTTCAATCGACCCAATCGCATGCCATCCCTCCCTTGCAAAGTCCTCCACCTTCGCAACAGATTAAACTCAAAGTCGCAACGGTTTCCCCGACTCCACACCACCCGAAGGTCGTATCCCTCCTCAAAATTCCCTTCCCTCTCCCAGATATCGAAGTGTCCTCCATCAACGTACGGAGACGCATCGTGACCCCCGTTGGGATCGCGCGTCCTGTGGGCACCCATTCATCTACAGTCGGGATCGGGACGGGGAACTTGAACATGCAGTCATTCAGTCTGAATGGCAATGCAGGGAAGCCGAGAGAGACTGGATTGGTGTTGACAGCTGAGGAGATCAAAGATGTTGTCGCGAGTACGGCGCTTTGGTTGGTCGTGAGAGAAGCTATGGGTGGTGTAGGGAGGGATAAGAGGAAGGGAGACGGGTGGAAGTTGAGAGGGTGAACGTCTCGTTCGCGCTCTTCGGCTACCGTCTTTTTCTGCTTTAGTATCTTCGTTGGTAAATCTAAGCCTCTCCTGACGTCCCGTAGTCCGCCTCGCCTTGGGCTGACAATGACTCCTTAGGTATCCTACGCTCAAGTGCATCTGCCCGCTTTGTTCGACACCCGTTTACCGCCTGAGGTTTGGGATTGACTGTCCATCCCTCCCCACTACTACCTTATATCTCGTATTCTCTTGATCTCCATCGTTGCGCGTCACCTTGCGAAATAGCCCCTTGCACGTTTGTGCGTCTTCTTCCTTGCCTTGTTCCCGTTCCCGTCCACTCCCACGAATGAACGCTACGCCGTTCGAATCGAGTACCCTCTATCTTGCGGTCTCTTCCGACCATCCCTTCCTCTCGAAATCGCCTCCACCCCCTCCTTTGTTCTCTCCATTATCCCGATTTTTTGTGTCATTTCCCATTTTTCTTGTTCTTCGTTCTTGCGTGCAATGCCATGCTCCTTGTGACCTCGCCTCGTGGTGCCTGACTTATCGTTTCACTCTTCTCCCCCCCTCCCCTCTTCAACCCGTTTCTCGTGTCTTTGCCTTACGTCTCACTCCCATCTCCTGGTATTTGTCAATCATGTATTATTCTGCATAGTACCCTAATCCCGGTCCAAGGTTTCGACTCCGCTTCCCCCTTTCGACTCTTGCTCTCGCGCCGCCCTTTTAACCGACTCTTTGGGTGTTAAGTTATTCGTCACTCCGATATTCTTATGTGTTACGACCGCATACTTCGAATCTGAGTTTTGAATGTTCAGTTCCCAGTTTGTACAGAGCGCGCGATAGCACCCCTGAAAGCGTGTCCCGTCTACGTGAAACGCCAACGCTGTGAGAATATCGATGAGTTTTCGGTCTAAGTACTGGATAGAGGAACCGTGCGATCGATATCCTCGAAGTCAGCAGAGTGGTGGTGAGTTACAGGTGACGCGCACTGTAGCACCTACTCGGTGCATGGGGATCATACAATTGAAACCAGAGAGAGAAACAGAAGTTTTCCCATGGCGGTCTCACCAGCTGAACTCGACCCCTAAAGCAAAAACGCGATGCCGCCAATGAAGACCCCGACATCCACCAAATGCTCAATCGCAAGCCACTGAAGTAGAAAAAAAGGGGGGGGGGATGAAGGAGAGCTGAGTGGCACATACATATATATATATTTAGAATGGAACAGCATCATACATATAACTCCATTCTGGAATTGGGGTCAACAGTAGTTCGTGTACACCATGGGTCCTCATTTCTTCAATCGGTGGGCCTGCCTCTACACGGATCCCTGTAATCTCTTCTTCCGAAACTGGAATATACAAAGCTATCTTCTGAATGGTGGTGGGCCTCCTCTTTAGTGCCTCAGATAGTGAGTGTAGGTCCTCAACAACATCGTCATCGGGACGAAGAGTTCCACCCAAAAATTCGAGCTCGGGGCAAATTATCCCAGAAGCATGCGCCGGATTTAATGCCTGACAAATATGACGAAAGAGAGTAGGCCCGCTGAATGATAGGTGAATCATCCTCGGCACTCCTGAGAGGAGGGAATCGATCACGTTGTGGATGGGTCCCGTGGCAGTGGGTTCAATGTGAAGGTGCATCGAACATAAGTCAGGGAATGGTCCCCATCGGGCTACGTCTTGCAGAAGGGAGGAAAATTCCGCTGGAAGTCCCCCACCTGCAGCCAAAGGGGCAGGTTGGACGGTAATGTCTACGGTCGCATCATTGTACGTATGAAAGGTGACCGATGCTCCCCCGGACAGAATGGATGTTGAAACTGCGCGCACGAAGTCGTCAGGTCCAAACATGAGGAATGGACTGAACAGTGTCCTTATGCTCGATATCAACAAATTAGTTGTATCGTCGCAGATGGTCACTCGGGAGGGGGTTGGAAGCGGTGATAGTATGCGTAGAATAGTGACGGGAGAGGAGTGAGAGATACATAGGAGTTTAAGGTTTGGCAGCGAAGCGAGGCGCTCATGAGGGTCGGCTGCGACAACCGTCCTGGTTATCCGGATTTTCTCCAATGTCTGGTTAGCTTGGAGTATATCAACGAGGTTGATTATCGGAGAAATGATATTGTCGAGGGTAAGGTCCGTGATGTTGATAAATGCATCGTGAGGAACTGTAGGAAGTCGCTGAAGGATCACCATACGAAGCTTCGACAAGTGGGAGACAGCGGGAATGGATATGCGACCAAATGTGCCGGCCTTGATATGTAACCGTTCGAGGTTCCCCATGTTCAAGGTGAGGAAATCGTAATCTTCCTTAGTTCTCGGGTTGATTTGTAGACATCGGATGTTAGACGGGTGTCGGGAAATGGCCCCTGTGAGGTCAGCTCCTTGGAGAGTCCCAGCTGGCCGATCGATCTGAATCATACACCCGGTTGGTGAGGATGCTGAACGAGCCAAGCAGGCGTCTAGCCATGATAAATTTTCTGGTCTCCTAATGGTCACGTGTACGTCCGACCATACGATGGGATTCGACAAAAGCAACGACCTCCAGCGCCTGCAGACACCAGACAGGATTCGTGCAGTGGATCCCGAGAACATGGAAGAGCCGTAGAAAATGGAGGAATGTTCCCACGAGGAAGGGGGAGGTTTGGCTCGAACGACGCAGGCCTGTTCCAGGATCAAGTGTAGGACATCATCAGGTAATACCTGGTCCTTGCTAGAAAACATGTTGTGGAGATCCCGGGACTGCAACAAGATTCGAGATAACCTTTCTTCGAGTTCTTGGAGCTGGGAATGAGTGGGAAATCCAAGCCCTTGGTCGCGACCCGGGGTTGCTAGTCGGCGTGCCGCTCGCCTGGATGAAAAAAGTTTCAGTGAAGTGCGTCTGCCTTACATTGTTTGTACAATACCTCCCAAAAGACGTCAGAGCCTCTTCTAAGGCCGTGGCGTGAGTAAACACGTTGTCTAGTTCCATGCTGCTCTCCTCCCGTGCTGCTAGGAGGGCTAGCTGAGTGGCACGTAGGCTGCGAGCCGAGTTAAAGATGACAGCGATTCGATTGATAGCCACGTGGCTGATAACCTTGGAGGGAACAAAATTTTGTTTGATCTCATCGCGTCTCTTCCACTCACTGTTATCTATAACCTTCAATCTCAAAAAATGGTCTCCATCGGCACTCTCTATCTCTCGGAAGCTGCCGCCGTCACCCCCAGGGTATCTAAACTCTTCCATGGCATCCCTGGAACGGGCTGATCTTTTGATATCTTTCAGATTAAAGCAATCGCCGTTCTCGCTGGAGCCAAATTCGACACCCCTGCGAATTACGTCCACTACGAGACCAACAAGACCCCAGAGTTCACTTCCAAGTTTCCTCACGGAAAGGTCCCGGCCTTGGAGACTCCCGAAGGATTCTTGTTGACGGAGTCTTCTGCCATCGCCCGATACAGTTGAGTGAGCCCACCTTTTTCAACGTCCATTTCGTCCCACCGGTTCGACGAGAATGGTTCATTTTTCTACGATGAAACCTTTTTTATTCAGTTATCCCTGTCTGAACGATACACATCTGGCGTGTCGAGACTTTGAATTCTGATTGCGCAGCTTATTTCTACCATTCGCATGTTTTTCAATGATCGCTGACGCTTGAGATCCATCAGTCATTTCCCGCGGTAGCCCAAACGCCTCTGTGTTGTTGGGTGGAACTCCTGAGGAACAGGCCCTTGTTGAACAGTGGATCCACTTCGCTGATACGGAGGTCAATGTTTCCGATGTTATGTTATCTGGTCTCTTTGCCCACAAGTTTCCATACTCGAAGCCGGTTCGTGTCTAATTTCCTCAGCCCCTTTCTCTGAATCTTATACACATAGTTCCCCCGAAAAGTTCCATTCCCGTCATGTTGGCCGTATCGAGAGGGGATTCAACACACTCGAGAAAGTCCTCGAGACCAAGACCTTCCTTGTTGGCGAGCGCCTGACCCTTGCGGACGTCCATGTCGCCAGCGTCTTTTTGCCAGCAGCGAACTGGTACCTGGACAAGACCAACATCGCCAGATTCCCCTCAGTTGTCCGCTTCGTCGAAACCGTCCTTAGCCAACCACATATTGCCAAGTTCTGGACTATTCAGTGGCCAGAAAAGGTTGCCACATACGCTCCACCCGCTAAGGATACCAAAAAGAAGGAGGATAAGCCAAAAGCCGCACCCGCTGAGAAGCCGAAGAAAGAGGATAAGCCGAAACATAAGGAGCCTGAACCAGAGGAGGAGGATGACTTGGTCCCCAAAGAAGAGCCGAAAGCCAAGCACCCTCTCGATTTCCTTCCAAAATCCACCTTCAACCTGGAGGATTGGAAACGTGCCTATTCCAACAAGGACACCAAAGGGCCCGGAGGTGCCATCGAATGGTTCTACGAGAAGTGAGTCGAAGTCTTTGACGTGAAAGAAGATGCTAATCGTTCCCCAGCTTCGACAAGGAAGGATTCTCCACGTGGAGATGTGACTTCAAGTACAATAATGAATTGACCCTAATCTTCATGTCTTCCAACCAGATTGGCGGTTTTTTCAACCGCCTTGAGGCTTCGAGGAAGTACCTCTTTGGGTCGATGGGTGTCCTTGGCGAGCCCAATAACTCTGTTATCAGTGGTGTGCTCATCACTAGGGGTGACGACGTTAAACTTTCTGTGGATTGCGCTCCCGATTGGGAGAGTTACGAGTACAAGAGGCTCGACCTCACGAACGATTCCGATAAGAAGTTCTTCGAGGATGCTTTGGCTTGGGATTTGGAACTGGACGGTAAGAAGTGGGCGGATGGAAAGAGCGTAAGTCACTTCGAACGTGTGTCTGTCGAGGGGTTTTCGGTCGCTGATGATCTCACTTTACCTCTATCCAGTTCAAGTAAGTGGGCGTTTTCCCAGATGCAGATAAGGTCATGTTGTCATGTATTATTCTTGTGCCGTTTGTTATACTCTTTTCTCCTATCCTTGTGATATGAGCCTCGGATGTGCAGAAGAACGTCTGAATCGATTGTCGTATTTTCCAAGGGCCGAGGGTATAATCACGCCTTTGTGCATCCATACATTACTCCGCGCCCTTCGCCTGCGTTCTCTGCGTTATTGGAGTCAACCTAGACCGGCCGCCAGACTTTTGGCCTTCCATACACCGCCCACGGCGATGTCATAGTGCATCTCAACTCAGAGTCTCCACCGAGCAATGATTTCTGGACGTAATTGAACATCGGCGTAAACGAATGACCGACCGCGGGCGAAAGGATGTAAGTGTGATCACACTTTGTCAATAGATTTGTAGGTCGCCTCTTGACACCGTGCTACATAACCACGGGACTTCCACCACATTCAACCTACGGCATAGGGACTCCACAATTGGAATGTACTCTTGACTGTACTTGAATCACGCGCGTCGTACTGGCCTAGACCGCCTTTGCACCACTGCTAGTAGCACATCGAATACTACATCTGTCACTTCTCAGAGATCTTTGAGGATATAAAGACTGTCCTCGACTCACTGACTCACCCTCACTTGACTCAGCCTCCCCCATCCCTTCCCCGTCATGCCTTACAAATTCCTTCGATTCGGGATCGAAGCCGAGTTCTTGCTCACTCCACGAGATGGCAAAGACTACAAGGGCGATCTGAGAGCGTTTTCCAAGTACGTCCGTGACGTGTACCAGAGCAAAAAGGACAAGGCATGGCCAAATATGCACCTCGACATCGATGGGTCCTATATGGGTGAAAACGACAAGATCGAGTGGTCTTTGACCGACGACGAGTCCGTCACGGTAGCCCACAACAAACAGTGTAAGTACCCCCCCTTCCAGTGTCTTCGTCATACTGCTACCGTTCCCGATATGACTTACGTGCGTTTAGATCCACTCGAACTCGTCTCCCCCATTCTCCACTTTGAGGCCAGCTACCACTTCCGTGATTATGTCAACGGTGTGTGGAAAGTGATAGATGCCGCATGCCTTATCGAAACCAACACCTGGTGTGGGACTCACGTCCACGTGTCTCCGGATAACGACTACACCGTCGACCAAGTAAAATCCGTCGCACGCGCCGTCCTCTACTTCGAATCCGCCTTCAACGCTCTCGTCCCCGCCGATCGCCTGAAGAGCAAATTCTGCAAGAGCTTCTATGCGTCTAATCCCAATTTCAAGGGAAAGACGGTAGAAAAGTGTATCGCTCTGGTCGACGCGACAAAGGACAACGTTGCGGTCATCGAGCTCATGAACAACCCCGATCGTTCCTTTGCTTGGAACTTCCAAAACCTTTGGTACGGTCGTCCGTTAACGATCGAGTTCAGGCAGGGCCCGGGAGTCACTTCGTCTGCCGACGCTCTCGCGTGGGCCGAATACGCGGTCACCTTCGTCGGTGCTGCCATCAAGGCGGCTGGGTCATACAAGGAGCTCCAGGCGTACACCATTAACGTCGGTGGCTTGAAGAAGTTCTTGCAGAAAGGGGTGGTCACCGGAGTTAGCGATGCAAACTTGTTGGTAAGGATCACAGGCAAGGCGGGGGATTCTGCGAAGGTCGATGGAACTACGCCCACGCCGTTGGATAAGGATGCGGAGAAGAGGTACGAGAAGAAGGTAAGCGATGAGGAGAAGAAGAAGATTTTCGTGAAGAAGATGGAGAAGGATGAGAAGACAAAGTCGGCTGTGTCGAATACTGGCGACAGCAACAAAGAGGTTGCGGAGGGAAGTTCCTAACTTGAGGGGAAGGTCAAATCAGCGCGGAACAAAATCCGACCTTGTAATGTTTTATCGTTCGACGAACTCCTTGTATTCGCCCTACTGGACCCACCGTTCCATAAAATATCATCGCCGTGTATGAACAGTACTTGCAATCGACAGGACAGTGCTGAGCGTGCAAGCCACCTCACGTGGGTGAGGTCGCGGCAGTCCAAGCGCCTTCCTCGGTCCAGCTTGATCGCTCCGTTGATTGTCGCGCTGAACGGAGACATAACAAGTCCAGCTGGGGCCTACCATGCCATCGAACAGTTACCTCGGAGGACTACCGGTCGAGATTCTTGAGAGAATATTCTTGGAGCTGCATTACTTCGATATCTGCAGCGTGAAACTGGTAAGCAGTGATGGTATCCGTATGATCGCCGTTGTCGACGATGCTAACTGCATTGACAGCTCAATCACTTTGTGTACGGCGTGGTGAAACAATCATCACTCATCCAATATTATATCCAGCTCTTCCTGTGTGGTTTCCACGATGACTTCAGCGGACGAAGCGCCGCATCCCTCGCCGCTCGTCGGGATCAACTTCACACCTACTGGTCACGTTGGAGTGTCCTGGAGCCAGCAGAAAGGACGGTCGTGAAGCTATCTGGAACTCTTGGCGCTAACGAGTTTGTGGGTGGGCTTTTCAGTACCGTGGTCGGCGAACGGCGCACTAGTCTACACTTCATACGCTTGCCGTCCGTTTCCAGGGGGATCACGCAGGAGGAATGGACTCTTGATAAGCTCCAGATGCCTATCGATGGTTATACCACTGACCCCTCATCTGATGTGCTCATCGTGTATGAAGATCAAAGAATCACCCACTCCCGGTAACTTATTTCTTGGCAGCTCGAAAGCCATTGTAACTGATCTGAACTCCCATTGACAGGATACGTTTACACATCCTTCGCGCTTCCAATGGGGAAAAACATCCAAAGGCGCTCGTTCCGATTATCAATCACCCAGCGACTGGTGTTTCTTTCTTCGATATATCTATCTGTGGATCGCAGGTGTGCCTGTGTCTTGGAAACCCGCACCCTCACGATACCCTCGTCTGGGAGTGGACAACCGGTAAACTGATATTCGTGAGTTCGGGGTCAGAACCACTCCGATGCGTTGATCCTGAGACATGCATAGAACTATCGCGAGAGGGATTACTCCGCATTCCTCTTTCCTGCGGAGGGACGGTTGTTGTTGGCCGCTTGTGACCGGAGCCAACCGAGCACAGATTCTCATGCGGTATTGGAACTCTACGACACCTCGTCAACTTGCGACCCTGGGAAACTCCAATGCATGTTTGCCCTGCCGAGTAGACTGGATGGCCGCAGCTCTGTCGAGGTTTACAGCGGTGATTCCTATCATTACAACCCCTCCACATTCTACACTCGACCAGAGGACCGCATCTTGACCATATTTGTGGAAGAGACTCCAGAACTGTACCAATATCCCAGTCATATAACCTTGATTGTTGTCTTCGTCAGCACCCTTCTGCGCCTTTCCGAATCACGTCGCTTCATCGCATGGGAAGGGTGGAAGCGATATGCATGGGTGGCGGATAATCAGGAGGCGGATGACCTGTTCAACTATGGGGCATTCATATCGAGCTCCAGGATCATCCACTTCGGCGTCCCCCTAAGGCAACGAGGGGTGATGACACTAGAAGTGACCGCTTTCCGCCCTTCGCTGATCGAACGACCCTTATACATGGCCGGTGGAGGCTCCGACGATTCGTACGATGCGGAGCCTCGTCGTTTGATTGGTAGGAAGGCGCTGTTGGACATGCAAGTCGAAGATGACGACGATACCGAAGTCATGATGACCGAAGACAACATAATTTTGATGACGGTGAGATATCTGTTAGATGATGGTTTTCCGACGCCTCACGTTGTGATACAGCCAGGTCGAGGATCCCAAACTGGTGCAGAAATGACCATATTGACATTCTGACCACTCGTCTCCTGGATTTCGTGCCCTTGGTCTGAACTCTTTTCACGACATATCATACATCATGGGTTATACGGTGGTCGATTGTGGACGATTTACGTCCGGGCTCACGAACTTTTTTCGATAATTGGTATCGCTGCTGCGTTGTGTTATCGGATTCGTGGAATATCGCGTCGAGGCGTCTGATCCTCAGTTGCTTCCCAACTCCAACTCCAGCTTGATTTCGGCCACCATGCGTTTTTACAGTGGGTTATAAGGGAAGTAGGAACCAGCAGAAACTGCCTCTAAGAGCTCATGAAGGTACCCTCAAGCGATTTGCTCCGTGATAGATCAAAGTCTCGGACAGAGGACCCAGTTGTGAAAGTGTTGGCTGGAACTCGCACACATTCGAAAGAAACTCCTTCATCACACGAAGATCGGTCGGAAACAAGTGCAACGTTCGCAAAATTCTATCTATACAAATGACTTATGGGCATGGGTCCACTCACGATTGGCTCATTGCTGCCACATCGAGCGTCCCCATTGGCCAGAGCCTACAGGGGCAAATCAAAAGCGGAAGCTTGTTCCTTGAGTGACGGATGTGTCGACCATTTCCCTTCCTCATTACACGGCCAATCGAGATCTGTATCAGTCGACGTTTACTGTTGCATCTGGCGATATCCATAGGGCGAGGACGTCCCTGGATGTGTTCGTTACGGGGATATCAACTGACATTACGCTACGTCTGAGTGTGCCCCGTCTTCACTTTGCTCGTCTTTGGTTCCCTCCTCCGGTTCGGCCGCCCGTTTCTTTCGCATCCCTCGCCCTCTCTTTTGCCTTTTCACGCTTTCGGGGGTTAGTCTTCTGTAGTTTTCTTGCTATCTCGTGGTGAAACTCCTCGCGATTGACGATGCATGGCACAGGCTCTGTGAGGTTTCGGGGCAGCACCTCACGAAGGCGCCATGCAATGCGAAGCGCATGAAGGTTGATGAAGAATCTATCGTGGGCGGAGTGGATCGTCGTTCTTTTAATTTTCGCCGTCGCTTGATCATCTTGAGTGCTGGTGTTGTTAATTTCATACCGAGGTCCTCCGCCTTCGCAGTCGTGTCAGGCATTGGAGACGAACGGGATATCCTCAGCTGTCCTTATCGAAATATTACAGCTGTTGTTGATTTTTTCAGCGAGGGGGGGAATACTTTTCAGCGGTGAGGGGTTTTACCCTTACCGTTGGAAAGCACCCCCCCTCCCGTCGAAAAAATCAACAACAGTTTCACTATTTCGATAAGGACAGCTATCGGGCTGAAGCCACACCGAGTGTCCAGCATCCAATGGTTACGGAGTTCGTTTGAGCCCCACCCGCACTTCTTTTTTTCTTTCCTTTCCTTTATCTACACGCTAGCTGGCCACTCGCGAACTTGCCGGGTGACCGGTGATACTCCACCCCAACCTTCCAGGCAATGTTTAATCCGACCTTACCGGATGATGCTCACTGCCATTGTACCCCCCGGGCCCACGCCGCATACGACACCGCTCATCACCCAGGCTTCCCGCTGCAAAATGGGGATTTGTTTTTGCATACATGAGGTAATGCTATGCGGTAAACGATGTAACTAGTGGACGCAGTGATCCTTCATCGGAGGCGGGAACGGGAACAGCGGAGGTTACATACCCTATTTGTCAGGACCATCGGATCGCGCAGAGCTCAAGCCCGTTTGCCGAGGCCACACTCGACGGTTCTTTGTAAACTTGCAACACAGGAGCGCTGCGCCACGGAACTGTCATGAAAGAGCCGCCACCGAGTTTCCCAAAACGACCCTGTGATCCGCAAGGGAGGAGCCACTGAAACAGCGCTTTTCTTCTGATCTGTAACCCTTGGAGTTCGTTACAGCAAATCAGAGGATCAGACTAGAACAACGTTCCAGCGTGGACGGCCAACTATCTCACAAAGAATCGGCGGATCTTCTGATATGTGTTTACGCCCGACCCTCTTACGATAGAGCGAACCCCTAGGTGAGTAATTTCGTATCCTGACTGTTCATGGGACCTCTGGGGGGTGCTTCGAAGCTTCCATCTGGTCCAGATGAACGCCCCAACATCGCAACTTAAGCCAATGTGATCCATTCGTCCAGCTGGATGACTGCTACGGTCCGTTCAAGACTGTGGACAGATAGCGGATTACGTTCCGTCGTTGTGAGTCAGAGCATCCCATGACCATACACATTTACTTTACAACTACTCACGACTTCCTACGTCGCGTTAGCTCTGTTATTCAAAAGACGCACGTTTCAAGATCTGATTTGATACAGTCGTTTGTATTGGAGCATCGATTCGGGGGTTTTCATATATGTATGTATCTTTGAAATGCCGTGTATGATCAGTATGGCCCGGCGAGTTCCTAAACAATTGATAGGAAAGGCAAGACACTCGCATTAAGCCATGGCCGCCATAGGTATACGCGCCTTTGGCGATCCAGCATGACATTTAACTCTCGTGCGCTCCGCTTTAAATTGTACCGTCGCGGTGACATGTCGAGAAATACCTGCGGTCAAATATATAATCCCACTATCCCGGTCAAAAATCGTGCCTCAGGGAAGTATCGCATTCGCTCACTGGGCTGAAACCCACGAGGAACGGAGTGAAAACAAGGAGTGAGTAGTGATCCTTATTGAATTCTCCTCGCGGGCGGTCAGTCGGATTGGAATTAACACAGTATTCAGATTGACACAGAACGCAGAAAAAGATCAAAAATCCCAAATAGGGTAAGCTTAACCGGGTATACAGAATGACCAGTGAAGTGAAAACCCTCCCCCCGCTTGCAGAACAGATGTGTATATAGACGGAGGCGTAAGCGACAAATGGGGAAATGCATGAGGAAGCGTTACACGGAAGACGAGAAGGTCTAGAGTACACGGGGGTCATCGAGCGTGCTAGATAGAAAACAGACGGGAGATAGATATCGAGCAGAGACGTGAGATGGGTAAACGCACAGAAAGCAGCCAAACTAGAGAGTAAAAGTAAAAGAAAGAGAAATAACATTAACACGCGAGCATAAGATACTTGAAAGTGATGTCGTGTGGCCTAGAGCAGCTGAGCGTTTACCAAATGGCGACGAAGGATGCTATCCTCTACCACGCTTAATGTCACAGTGGTGGCCTTGGTATCCTGTAATTTGGCGATGAGTTCGTCATTCATCCAACCCCCTTCAGGAGACAAAACGTATCACTCACCACGACAGAAGTAAGATGTACGAAGAAGGCGCGGTCTGGATGCGAATGCTTCCTGTGGACCTCCTTGAAATGTGCCTCAAAGTCTAGACAAGCACGCGCGCGTCAACATCCAACACAAGGAATAGTGGGTTGTGGAAACGTACATTTCACCGCAGCCTCTGGGGTGCTCTCCCGCTCTCCGTAACTCGAGATAAAATCTCTCACTTTAACGCCTCTCTTGAGCTTTTTCGCCAACAGGTCGTACTTGTTCAAGAACAAGATGATTTGGGTGCCTGCCAGGACCTTGTTCGATGTGACTTGTTTCCACAATTCGTACGAATCCTGAAGGCGATTGACGCGGTTGTCTTCGAGAAGTTTCTCGTCAAAGACGCTGAGTGGAGCGAGGAAGATGATCGCATCCATGTCATCGAAGAACGATGCCCAAGAGGCTCTTGATGACCTTGACCCTCCAACGTCGTAAATGTGCCACTCAGTTCCCGTATGTTTCCCTACACCCAGGAGTTCAGTCGCATGCTCGCCGTGTAACCGCGGAGACATACATACCTTGCTCAAAGACGAATTTGTGTTCTTGCACACCCAAAGTGCGCAGGCGAGCGCGCACGATGTCATCATCCGACGGTTTGTAGTTCTTGGTGGCGATCCGATCGACGTCGTTCAAGAAGCTGTGCACCGCGGAAGGAGAAGAAGGCGTAAATCCCGACGTCGTGTCAGGTTGTCAAAATCCATGTCAAAGTTAGGACGCGACCGAGAAAGGGGGGAGGGTAAGGGGGATCCACGTCAGTCTTCGGCCGTGAAGCGATTAAGGAAACGGAGAACGCACAATCCGGAAGATTCGTCGACCCTGTACTTCCTCTTGGTCAGAGTCCTTTGAACGAGTTCGTCCTCCCAAAGAGTCTTGATATCTTCCCTGCATCCGGCGATGATACCCGTGATACCCTCAAGTTCTGCGTTAATCTTCCCCCACTCAGCCAAGGAAACATCCTTCTCGTCACCGCCCCAAGTTCCTAGCACGTTATGCACTGATCCACCCGAGCGAGGTCGACCGGTGTTCCTCAACCCGCTTTTGAACCTGTCTTTCCACGAGTTGTTTGATCGGATATAAAACTCCTTCGGAAGCCGCCGGATCTGTAAGTCATCGTCAATCGGCGGAGATTCCGTAGGGGTGATAGTGCCAGAAACCGCAGAGGCGGACTGGGCACGTCCTCGACTGTTGTTGTTCAACTGTCCCTGATCTTCAAGCGCACCGTTCCCGAGCTTTCTCTCGAGGTCGGTCTGGACGCCGCGTAGCGGTGCGAGACGGAGCTTCAGGATCTTGTGCTTCTCAGAAAACTGTTCATCTATCGCAGGAACGATGTTACTGATCGAGTCGACCTTGGTGGTAGTTTGAATGGCCATTTCGTGGTTGAGGACATCGAGGATGCTGTTCACGTTCTTGATGAGGTTGAGTTGGACGACAGTTGTCCAGACCAGACGTTCTTGCTTCCAGGCTCTAGGTGCATACTTCAATTGGAAGTCTATAAGGTCGGCAGCACCCACGCATCCATCACGTTTCCGGATCGGAATACGTATCGTGAGTAATACGGGACAAAGGGAGGGGTTGAAACGGTTGATCGTCAGCGTCGGGATGCCAGGAAATCACATAGCCCAAAATGAGATGCGGTAATCACGGTTTATCGCCTTCGTCGCGAGTGACAACCGGCGACTTGAACGCATGGGATGAAATGAAGGGAAATTGATACGGAGACGCTCACTTTTTACCGTTGTCGACTTGCCTAGATGTATCACAGAACCGTTGCGACAAAGCGTAAGCGGACGAAGACTTCAATTCAGCCACAGGTGAGAAAAAAGGTTGGAAATGCAGGAAAAGATGCAAACTCCGCCGAGGAACGAGTGGGTGCGCGCACAGGCGGGTGGGGAGAGGGACACGAATCTCCTATATCCAACAAGACCGGACTTCACACTTCTTGGTCGTAAGGCCAAAAAACGGCCCAGGTTCTTCGACGCGAAGGACGGAAGAAACCCGCAAGACGGTGGTAGCTCGGACCAGCACACTGGTATCGATCCGACCCGCAAGGGAGGGATGACCAGGTACAATCTCTCTCTGACGTGAGAGACGATCAAGAAGACAGATCCGGGAAAACCCCTCCAGAAAAGATTTGAAATTCGCGTAACGAAAAACCCAATCGACTGGAGGAAGGCGGCGAAGACGGCCGCATGGGAGAGATGATGATGATGATGGCCTTTGGTAAACGATATTTGACGTACCACTCTCGCTCTGACCCAGGAGGAGGATTTTGAGCCTATTCTTTCGTTTGGCTTTCCCCTCTTCTCGTTCTGCTTTGAGAGCTTCATCGATCTGCTCGCTGATCTTCCTTGCTTCCGCCTCTTTGCACTCCCGGGTCCGACGTTGGTCTGGAGTCTCATTCACGGGGGGAGCCGTGATTTGGGCCAAAGGGTCTACGTTTTCGTCGAAGGAACGGCCCATGTGGGTTTTATGATAACGGGGATTACGAGAGGAATAGGACGTTGGTGGGAGTCCTCGTCCTCGGTGGATTGAAGAGTGCGGAGGTGGAGAGAGACGGAGATGGGATAGGAGAGGAAAACGATCCGAGAGTGTGTAAGGGGATATCCGGGTTTATATAGATGTGTATGTGAGGATACGAAACACCCTGCCCATATATTGTAGCTACCCATCAGACCAAACGAAGCAGATAAGCGACCTCATACAGTTTCGGTCAGCACAGCTGGATTCGGAGTGTGTCGAGTTGGGCCGGACATCAGATCACAGTCTATTGAACGTGTGTTCCCTCGGTCCAAAGTTGACAACGCTGACATATTCCTTGATCCATCGCACACAGGGGGCAAAACCAAGTCATTGGTCATCAGATCAAATACACAGAATACCCGAGTAGGTAAAAATACAAGAGAGAGCAAGAAAAACACAAACGTAGAACGTTCCAGTCCTTCACATCTTGTGACACAACAACAAAAACGCCGGCTGCGAGGAAGAGAGGCGAGAGGGAGCTCACTCGTTTCGTTTCCTCTTGCCACCCCGATCACCGTCTTCCTCCGATCCACCCCCACCAGCGTTGGCATTTGATGCGGCCGCCGTTGCGTTGTTCTTGTCAGCCCTAAGCGCCGTGACCTCCGACTCGAGTCTCTGCCTCGCCTCCCTCTCCTGCTCCCACATCCTCCTCATCTCATCCAACTGCGCCTGGAGGTCACCCATGGCCTGATCCATCAACAACTTCTCCAACGTCCACTTCTCAATGTTCCTCGCCTCATTCTCCTTGAGGTGATGAATGTATTGCACAGCACGCTGGAGAATAGCGCCTTTTGCCTTCTCCCCTGACCCGTTTGGTACGATTCTTCCAAGTTCATTGATACCCTCATTGATGTTACCCCGCCTTCTGCGCTCTACTTCTTTCTGTTGCATTCGAAATGAAACGATCAGTAACCCCAAATCAGCGTAAGGAATGAACGGCATCGGGAGAGGAAGGGGAAAAGGGTGATTAGGGGGAGAAGGTTCCGAAAACAGTATCATACAAGTTTGATGTCCCCAGGACTCACATGATTATCTTTCCGTTGTCTCGCCCACTCATCGTTCGTCATCCCAGCCGCACGCCCCCCTCTGGTCCTCCCACCAGGACCGGCTTCATGTGGGCTGGGTGGTCCCATGCCGTCGCCATCTACACCAGCGTTATCCCCGATATCACCAGGAGATCCGTCACTTCCTGGCGTCCGGTGAGCCGGGGGAGTTCGCAGTCGTCTCTGTCCTCCCGGCACATGATTTTGAGGAAGACCCTGGGGAGGAGGTACGACTTGGATTTGATTAAGATTCGGTGGACCCCGAGGGTGTGTAGATGGTCCAGGGTCGCTACCCGGGAAGGGACCAAGTTGATGTTGAGGTATGTGGTGGAACCCGGATTGTTGCTGGGCCAGACCAGAAAGGATCTGTACAGCGTCACCCTCAGGCTATTGACATGAGGTCATCAGAACGAAGGTCATGATGGAAAAGAGAAACGCCGCGGGCGTGTTGCGTTGGAGTGCGGGGAAGATCAAAGTGGGTGTACGTTCCAAGAGCGATCACATGCGGCTCGAGTGATCGGGATGTCACTTTTTACAGTGATTCCATCTACTGCGATTAGGACCACAGGACCCAACTTGCAGATCGCATTGACAAGCCACATTGCCAACGACAACAAAGTGCACGACGGATCGGCGGTGGAATAGTGGCTCACCTTGTTGATCAAACCAGGGAGATTGCGTAGGATCTGTGCGACTTGGGTGCTATCCAAGCTGGGGATTTGAGATATAACTTCGGTGGGTAAGTTACCCTGCTGGGGAGCCGAGGTGGACGCCATATCGTCTGAGTGTTCTCGGTTCGGTGCTTTGTGGTCAACGATGTTATTACGGTTTGGACGGTGCCGACTCTGGGTCTAGACTGTAGGTCTCATTCAGGGTGTCCTGGAGAGCGAAGCAACGAAAAATAAAAGACGCACGTGTACCCCTCGGGGCGCTAAGTGACCTTACGAGTGCTCGATGTTGCAAAACCGAGAGGAAAGGGGAAGAGTTGCCGTGGTTGAAGCTGAGGCAAGGGTTATACGTAGAGACAGAGGCGAAGTGCACGGGGTGTAAAACAGATCACGGGGAGAAAAGAGTTGGTCACGGGGAAGTCACTCACTATAAGTCACGGGTTTTCCCTTTTTGTTTGGATTTGTTTGTACACGCCACCTACCCTATTTAGAAGGAAGGCAGGCCACATGGCGCCCGCCAAAGGCTACCCTCCGGAGCAGTCGGCCCGATCTTCGAACGATAACAATACGTGGGAGCCTGAGGTCCAAGTTCTTCCTCATCCAGGGTCCCTAGGTTTTCTTCTTTTGAGTCCCTTCTGTAGATTCGACGATTCGCCGGCCGAGTGATAAGCCGTAGATTTTCAAACGATCAACGTTCGTGAACGAAAGCCCGGAGTGGATTCTGACAGCGTGAACAGCGCCTGACTTCGACTCTGATTGCGCGCACAACGTTAGACCGTACCCATCAATGGTTTTCCTTCCGTGGGGTCGATATCGGTGTGCTAATGAGCTTGGCCCTCGTGCTGCCGTTGTAAAGGCGTGTAAATCGTCAACACGAAGGAAAAAAAGTACAACAGACGCACGTATAACGGCTAAGTACATAAGATACGAGGCGAAAAAATAACACTCTTGGGAAGCATCGAACAGAGGGAGGAAGAGTCTCTCACACCTGACTCACAGGTTCATAACCACTCCTCCCCCTTCCGAACGAACCCAACCCCAAGCTCATCGTCAACTTCTTCCGTAGAGATCCCACACCAGAACTCCCACTTCCATACGTAGCACCCAGAGTAAAATCCTCCTCAATCTCTTTCCTCTTCTTCGCCTCTACGAATCCTTCCCTAGGCACGTCATATACTCTCTCGTACTCCACACCCAACTCTTTCCCTCTCGTCCAGAAGTCCTTGCAATTCCCGATGAGCCCTAAATTGAATGGATTGTGCGCCTTTCTCGAGCGTGCGAGACCCTCCGTAGCCTTTCCCTTAGTAAACCGATCCAACCCCAG
Organism: Thelephora ganbajun; assembly: GCA_014904855.1. Taxonomy (NCBI): domain Eukaryota; kingdom Fungi; phylum Basidiomycota; class Agaricomycetes; order Thelephorales; family Thelephoraceae; genus Thelephora; species Thelephora ganbajun. Next base: position 20,198 of record MU118116.1, on the reverse strand, counting down.
GAGATGCATGAGGAATCCGGAACCGCAGCATCCCTTGTGATTGTGGTGCTTGTGCCCAAGCTCGCCTTCGATAGGGGTATCGATCCCGTTTCCACCCTGCTGCAAGGCGCCCATCTGAGTGCTTAGCGAAGCTCCTCGCCCTCCCATAAAACCGTATCTGCCGAGATTCGAGACTTCCAGAGTGGTCATTTGTCGAGAGATTTGCCAGAGTTGCGAGGCTAGCAAGATTATCGTCCATGAGAGTTGGAGCGTGGACCAGAGGACAACAACGAATAGGAAGGTATCGTAGGAAACGATCGAACACAGCGAAGAAGGGAACATGCACGAAGGGGATATGTCAGCCGGATTCGATGAGACTGGAACTGCTGAGAAGTCTAAGGCATGCAACGTAAGGAGGAGGCTCGGAGAGTGGTCGCAAGTAGGGACGTACATGCGTATGAGAGGTAATCAAACAGGCCGATACCAAGAACGAGGGTCGTCACAAAGATCACGAACTGTCGATGGTTGTTCACACCCACTGATAACAACACATGAATAAAAAAAGCCGAGGTTACTATTTCCAGTTGTACTCACCGCAATTCCATACCCATGGACAGTGACTGCCCAATGATAAATCTCCGCTCCAAAATAGGGTCTGATCGAGAAGATACTCACTGGTCATGTCGAGCTACGCATTTATCACAGACTCTACAGTGCTTCGACCTCAACGGACGCTTCGCCATACAGGTTATACAGAAGGTCTGGCCGTTCAACCTCCCCTCAGAAGCCAGGTCTTCAATAATCTATCAAGCGCAACCAATTCAATCAAAGTGAAACCTGGCTCATAGGAACGAAAGGAAACCCACAGATTTAAGCTCAGCATCGCTGCTTGGTTTCGGGGCAGTCCCCGGGTCCAAAGTTATCGCCCGGAAGAAGTTATACACACACAATCCCAGGGAAAGTGCGAAGAGCAGATGAGAGAAGGGGTGTGATTCGGATTCTGAATTGCCTTCAATCAGACAAGTGGTATCCGGAGTTCCATCCCAGGGACGTACGGTGTAAAAGGCGGGTGATCCAGCAATAGCCAACCCAGACGAAGGAGCCAAAAATTATCCCGCAGAAGTATGGGCTTTGGGTTACACTATCGGTGTAACTGTGGGCGTTGAGCAGTACACGGGTAACAATCTGGTTAGGATTGTTCGTCAATGAAACCAACCAAGAAAAGTTAGAGCGTACGTGATGCATGCCAAAGAACAGGGCCATTGCCAGAATGACACCCGTATACCATGGCAAGATCGTGAGGGTCATAAATATTAAGAACAGGAATATTGTCGGCAGAATAAAGATAAGGATTTTGGTATTTCTCTGATTCCCACGTCAGTACATACAGATGCTAAGTGGACCTTGAACTCACGTCGGAAAGTGGCTTCTTCCGCTTAAGACCATCTTCTGTGAGATCACCCTCCTCCAGAGCCCGTTTCCATGCACCCAAGCTCTTGAGCTCGACCGCCATATCTCGTGCCGTCCGACCTTCGTTGTCCTTGGCGTTGATCTCAGCGTCATGCTCGAGCAGACGTCGAATGCAAACCCGGTTCCCTCGTACGACCGCCCAATGTAGAGGAGTCAGCCCAACATCGTCCTTGACATTCACATTCGCCCCATGTTTCAGCAAGATGTCCACACTCAACGCATCCCCCTGGTACGCAGCCCACATCAAGGACGTATGTCCCGCCGAATCCCGTGAGTCGACACTGATGGGTTGGTGGAGGATGTACAATAGAGGCATGACACTGCTGGAGTGGGTCACGAGATGTAGGGTGTTGTACCCCTGCGAATCCGTGATATTGGGATCCGCGCCGTGTGCGATGAGAAGTTGAATGATATAAATGTATCCGTTGCGAGCGGCCCATTGCATAGGAGTAGCGACGAGGTCACCACCGAGGGCGTCGACCTCTGCGCCCTGTTCGAGGAGGTACCGGCATGCCGCCAGCTGCGCGTTGATGGCTGCCCAGTGGAGGGGGGTGATGTTCTGAGGGTCTCTATCCGTCGCTGAGGCTTTACCAGACTCGATGAGGTCTCGGATGATGTTTACTTCTCCACGCTGAGAGGCGACGAAGATGTCTATCTGCAGAGATACGTCAGCCGGCAATCTGGGGTAGATAGATGAGCATTACCTCGGGATTGTGGATCGTCTGCGTTGGAGTCCTGAAGCTCGTCGTCGCTGCTGTTATGGGGTCGGTGGACAATGCTGAGGCAGAGGGAGCAGCTTTTGTAGGGATGAGGGTCGTCGGTGAGTCTCCCTCCATGGTCGTGCTTGGTAGGCTTTGAGTCGATCACTGCGGCCTAAGTGACCCAACCATGGTCATGACCACCAAGGCCAAAGACGACGACGACGACGACGACAAGCAAACGACTCCGACAATATCCCTACCACCACCACCACCACCGACGACGACGACGACAGCAACGACCACCGCCACGACTCCTACACCCTTGACCCCAAACAGACTCAGAGATCTTCCTCCCGCCATCCAGGGTCGCCAATCCTCCGGCGGCGATGAATCCATAGTCTCTTCCACTTCCTTCAACCTCACCGAATCATCCACCAGCACTCTCTTTCTGCCACTTCCGAATCCCTCAACCAACAAATCTCGGTCAAGCTTTGTTCTCTCCGACGATGAGCTACCTCCACAGATTGCCAACGCCGATATATCCATTGCAAGTGAGTCACCGCTTTTTTTATTCCACAAAACGTGCCCCGTTAGAGGGGGCTTAGCAAAGTCTCGTCCTACGTGTGCGTTTCCCGTCGGACGGAGGAAAGCTACGCGTGCTGCATTATGGGCGACTTCCCCGTCTACGGCCTCCCCAAAATCTTTCCTACAACGTGTACGGATCCTAGCCCTTCCAATTCCAAACACACGGGCTATAGATTCCTTTTGCGCATGGTCACGGAGGCTTTCTAGATGTCTATTGTTTTTTTTCCTAACCCGCATAAATTACTGACTCCGGGCGCCTATTTTCTGACATTTCTTGTCCTTTCACATTATAGGGGACGGCAGCTTCGTCGAGACCTCATCGGGAGCGGCAGCACGCGAGTTAAAGAAACGGTATGACGAGAGGCTAGGAGTAGGAAGCTCAGCGAAAGGGTCATATGCCATATCCCCTTACGCCATCACCGCCTTCGTTAATCAGCATGGGAAGCAGATGTATCGTGTCGGGTGAGTTCCTATTCAAAGGATCCCACCCACTTCAACAGCGGTGCGCGAACATTCCAATTCTGACTCTTTTGATACAGACATCGGGAACTTTCCCCGCCAGCACTCTCCAGCGAGGATGTTGATCGACAAGCGTTTATGCCACCCCGATCGTCCCAAAGCACTAGCACCACCAAGTCCAGCGGTTCTTCTGGTCCTACCAAGCGCCGATCTCGCATGAGCATGCATACCTTCCTTCCACCGACAATATTCAAGTCCTCCCACGCCAACACGAGCACATTGCCCAAGCTGCCAACACCCAATCCCATCCCTCCTTCCCTTCCTCTTCCACAACCCCATCAACAGCTAGTTGCACCCCTTGTCCCAGGATTATCACCCCAATCGGTAAATGAGCCAATGAATTCGCTTCCAAACCGTAGACTAAGGAAGGCACGATCATTGTCGAACATTTTTGGAATGGCAAATGCACAGAATCCACACATCGGAGTCATCCCGTCCAATCCGCCTCCTCAGATTGTGCAGGGTCCAACCGTCCCTAATCACGTTGTCGGGAGGCCCCACGCGCATAGTGTCACGGGGGCGGATCTCCCTCGACCGACCCTTCAACATTCCGATACTATCACAACGATAACTACTGGGTTAGTGAGTATGGGCTCAATTTCCTCGAGAATCCAACAATCCCTTCCTCTTCCACCAACAAGGGACGTGTTCAGTGATGTAATGGGATGGAATGCAGAGACCTCCTCAGAAACGGGCTCCTTTGATGATTCGTCCAATTACGGCTCTGGGTACGGAGGATTCGGTTGGAGACCCGACGTGAACGTCTCTGGGAGCGGAGCGAGTTCAAGCTCGCAGAATCAAGGCTACCCAAGGTTACATTGGGGCTACGGGGTAAAGAATCCATTTGGCAGGGGCGTATGTTTTGACCCACCAGTGATACGAGAGAGGGGTAGAGGTAGGGAAAGGAGTTGGAGTCGAAGCAGTAGGAAAGGACTTGAAGTAGATGTGGACGGTCAGGGGAGTTTGGGATTGGATATGGAGGAAGGGAACGGTGAAGTATGGGATGCGGACGAGGTGAAGGGTTACAGGTATACTGACCACCTCAAAATCAACAATGGACCTGTCCTCCGCGAGATGCAAAGCTTCGAATCGGGTCTCACGGCCAGGGCGGACCCTGTACCTCGACAGTCGGCAGGTACGAAGGGGAAGGAATGGGAAAAGTTGTCCATTAAGACTCCGGCGTCAGTCTTAGAATCCGAGCCGGAGGTGGATGCGGCTATCGTAAACGCTGCTGTGGATGGGTACGAATCTTCTGGATCTTCTGGTCCTGGGTCTGCTTTCCCTCCCTCCACTCCCGTTCCAACCAAGCAGACTTTACTGGCTCACATTCGGCACACTTCTATGTCTGCTCCAATTCCAGTGTTCTCGCAAGAGATGCAGTCGCCAAGTTTGGAGACCTCCTCGCACTCAAGATACTCCACTCAGGTATTTGATGTACTTCAGTCATACCGCGGTATCCCCCTGCTCGACAAGTTATCTGAAGACACCGAGTGTCTGGAAACCACCGTGATCCGGTTAAGTGCTCGGAACGAGTTGAGCGCAGCACCGAAGGATGATCCGAGGTTCGTCATGTGGGGTGAAGTGTGGAGTGGACTTGGGCCAAGCGAGGAAAATGGAGCTAGTGTGGATGTGAATGTAAGTATTGGGGGGGTTTCGAGGCTCACCGGTTCCGTGGGTGGTGCCGAAGCCGTCTCGAGTCACGGATCGATGGTCGGACAGGGCTCGACTGATCAGGCGTTCAGTTCGAAGAAGGGCAAGAAAGGTTCGATATCACTCGCCGGATTGGGAATTTAGCAGGCACTGACGATTGTGACTACCACTTCGATGACGACACTATCTGCAGTGAGTCTAGCAACGCCCACCTATAGTATTCCAGTCCGGTCAGTCATTTCGAAGACCGAAGACTCACCTCCCGCACGCCGAGTGCAACCTCCCCCCTCATCTCATCTCGGTCATTCTTTGAATGGAGAGGCTCCGAGGAAGGTGCTCATCGCAGCCACAATCGAGCGATGGATTGCCCAGCTGACCTCAGAGCTGAATTATGACGAACTGCTCATTTTCTTCCTTACATACCGGACCTACGTTAGCGCTGTCGACCTATGTCACCTCCTGATCTGCCGGTTCCATTGGGCTCTCGAATCTTCGTCTTCCTCTCCTCCCTCCGCCGCTGGGTCAGCTCGGAGCTCGTATCGTCTTGCCTCAAACCCAGAGGCGGGGGACGGGCACGGATTCGGGAACAATCTCACAGCCAAAGATCACTTGAATAACGACGATATGATCAAACGCATCGTTCGAGTTCGGACCTTCATCGCGATTAGGTACTGGTTATTAACATTCTTCGCGATCGACTTCGTGCCGAACAGGGAGTTGAGGGTCTTGTTTGGTAATTGGCTCAATACGCTCGCTAAGGATCCGACACTGTATGGGAAGAAGGATATTATGGTGTGTCAATGTACCCTCGTGACTTTCACAATCCGAAACGGAAATTCATCCCTCGTTTTAGGACATTGTGAAGAAGTTGAAGAAAGTGGCCAAAGACTGCATCGATCTTCAGACATCCAAACCTCGTGCCTCCGGACTCCCCCATTCGCGGACCTCGAGCAGTCGACGAACTTCAAATCACCAGTCTTGTAAATGTGACTCTCCTGGCGGTGTCGACGAGGGCTCAGACGTGGACATGGACTTCCTGCCCGATTCCGGAGCTGTTTTGACGAGCCACTCTCAACCATTTGGTGCTGCAGGGAAGGGCACTGGGATGACCCCTGCATCAACTGCGGACGCTGCCATCCTTCAACAGCCACTACATCTAGCGATCCTCTCTCATCCTCAGCCAACCGAGTTGACGAGCTCGTCCTCGTCAGCGACTTTGCGGCCACACAACGGGGCCTTCGTTCCTAGCCCTTCCACATTACCATTCCACCACAAACCACTTTCTAGAGCATTCGTGAATACTATCGGAAGGCTCGGAAGGTGGAGGCGCGTTCTGAACCCTCGAAATACTGCCGGTACAGATGGGAATTCCCAATTGCAAGTGACTCCGGCGGATCCTCTCGACATTTCTCCGTTTAACCTCGAGCCGAACGCGACCGGAGATCTGTTAATGGTCAAGGGAGGGGTAGAACAATACCTTAAGATGATCGACCAGCAGTCGACAACCAACTCTTCTTCACTGGCTTCGCACGCGTCGTCTACCACATCGTCAATTCATTCCAATTCCATCAGGAGCCCGAGTCATCCGTCGAGCCCTAACATAATCTCTCCCACTATTTCGTTACCTGGAACACCCGGGGTCAGTGCGAAGGATATCGGGAATCTGCATGGAGGGGTGGTGACGGGCGTTTCTTCGACACTCCCAATCTCACCTAGCGCTTCAAGTGCGGGGGAAAGGGATGGTGCCGAGAGACTTGACGTTGTATCTGAAGAGCCAGAGGATCAGGATGATGTTGAAGTTCCTCCTCGTGTTAGTATGGACGGGGGTTCGGGTCCCGGTCCCTTGGACGACACTGGGGATGCCCCTTCCCTCGTTCTGGACGGTGTAGACGATGTCGAGGGAGAGGAAGCCGCCCCGGCCGATGAGAATGCTCCAGATCGTGAGGCAGACGCGACTCCAAAGCCTATCGATTTACCTGCAGATGAGGAAGTCCCCCTCCGGCCGGACTCCAGACCTGCCTCGCCGGAATCCTACGATTCGGACAAATCAAGGAGACAGGCTCATGAATCCGTGACGAGTGACCCATCAGCTAAACCTGTTGCTTCATTATCGCCTCCCGGGATTTCCGGTCATTCGGGTGGTCGTGGTCTTACGAGAGGTGGATACCAGCGTCGATTCCAGCACGGCCCTCGTCGGGATTCGCCAGGCAATGGACAGGTCCCCGATGGCGGCTGGCAGATTGATGTTGTTTCGATCGACGAACTTGATCTATCTGACATGTCTTCGTCGGAAGGTGAATGCGATACCGGGAAGGTTGGCGCAGGTACCTCGGACTTCGCGTTCCCACCTGGGTTGAGGCGACTCCCGAGGAAATTACCACTAAGGAGGGAGTTCGAGTTCGTCCGACATGAAAGCGTTTCTTCGTTTGGCGTTGCTGGGAACCATACGAGCATCGTCTCTGCCGCGTCGAGTTCTATCGCCTCGAACGCCACGGATGACGCTGAGGATGGTAGATACACCTCCGTCGCTGGAGCAGAGGGTGACGAGCACCCGCGATTGGGACGCAGTATCCATCAGTGGCAAGTCAACGCCATCGTCGATTCGCTGAGTGATGATGAAGGGGGAGGTGACGTAGACGCGGCGTTGAACAGACTCGAAGGAAGGATCAATCAGACACAGCAGGTGCTGAAACAGAGTAAGGTCGACACGTGGGTGAAGTCTATTCGGGAGAGGATGGCCAATGGACTGTATGGAGACGAGAAATCAAGGTTCCCGGTCGACGATTCTGACGAGGACGATGGTTCTGGGGAGAACGAGGTGGATGAGTTTGGCGTCGTCAGGACATCCCAATCTGTCAACACTGCGGAGCAAAATCCAGTACAAGGAATGTCCGTGGATTGCAAGAGGGCTTCCAAGTCTTCTTGTGCGAACGACGGGCAATCCCCTGACATGGAGACTCCCATGGCTCGGACCTACACGTCAAAGGTTACGTCGAACGCCGCACGATCTGGCCCTGGGTCGCCGATGATGGGTCCGGATTCTATACCGGCTATTGAAGACGTTGTTCCTCTCGAGATTTTACAGAGTCGTGTTCCTACTCGTACATCCACATCCATCGGTTCTGGGGTTGGAAGTCCAGTGAGCGGGAGGATCAGGTCACCCCCTCCGTCTACTTTCATCGCTCCGACCAAGCCTCACCGATCGTTCTTCTTAACGGTCAGAGCTGCACCATTGGCTGAACACCTCGCGATCATCGAACGGGAGTTATTCATCGGACTCAAATTTGAGGAGCTCGTGGTTGACGATTGGAGAAACTCTGTTGAAGAGTCGAATATCCTTGATTGGGCGCAGTTTTTGAAAGATCGGGCGAGATACAAGGCTGAGGGTAGGATCACCACGAAGACGAGTGCCTTGGTTGCGTTTAGGGGAAGGTTCAACCTGTTTGCGAAGTTTGTTGCTTCTGAGATCGTGGTGACCCCCCCGAACGAGCGGTTGAGCCTTGTGTCCAAGTTCATCCGCGTTGCATGGGTACGTTTCGTGATGTCGTCACCGTTTCCTTAATTGATGTGGGTTCTGCAGAAATTGTACGAACGCGGGGCGTTCAACACGTTGATATCCCTCCTCGCCGGTCTGCAGAGTGAGTGGGTCGCCCGAGCTGTGGGCAAACGTTGGGAGAAGCTCGGTTCTTCGGAGGCGCGGGTATATCGAGATCTTAGGCTCGTCACCGATGGGTCCGGAGACTTTAGGTATCTTCGTCAAGAAGTGGAAGCCGCGATCGAAGCAGAACCGATTAGCGTCAATCCCCATGACTCCTCTGCAATTGGTGCGGATGCTTCGCCGATGGGTAAAGGGAAGGGGGAAGGGAAGATTCAGCCTCGCATCGCGTGTATCCCATTCCTAGGTACGCATCGCTCTGGTATCGATTTCTCACATTACCTTACATTATTCGGTTCAGGTCAATACCTCTCTCAGCTGTACCGCCACTGTCAGCTGCCGGATTTGATTGATCCCACCGCGCCGAATGAACCAGTTTGCATCGATCCTGAAACCAACACGTTCGAACCCCCAGCACACCCGGAGGTTTTCGCGGCTCTCGCTCCTCTCCCTCCTTTGATGCAGCTGGAACCTCTCATCAACATTCAGAAGCAGAGACGGATCGCTGGAGTGATCAAGAGTCTGGTCACGGGCCAGCATCTGGCGAGCAAGTTGCAATTCCCGATTGATAAGAAGTTATTCCAGAGGTGTTTGAGGTTAAAAGCCCTTGACGAGGATACCCTGTTTAGAGTGTACGCCATGTATCCCGATTAAATTGGATCGTTGGCGTTTTCTCTCTTGTTCCTTTCTCTTCATGCTTCCCTCCATATTGTACATAATCTGGTTTCGCTCGTTCATGTTTCACATTCATGCGGTACACCCTGTCACATACAAGTCCATATGGCCGACAAGCGGCAGAGCCCGGGACTGAGATCGCTATACTAAGCCATACTTCAACCAGAAGCATCTCCGGATAATACACCTCTAGGGTCATGAGATGAAATACCAAGGAGGAAATTCATTGACGAGGACACCTTATGAGAGTTGGGCTTGCAGGCAACAGTGGCCGCATGTGTCACTCATTGAGAAAAGGTTGGTATGAGGCTTGGGGCCCATTTCGCTTTTGTGTTGACTTCCTGTCGCGATAGCCGTTCGAACGTAGTCAACATCTTAGTCCGCGTTGCCACTGCCAACTCACATTTTCCATCTCGGCCTATTTTTTATCAACCTAAAGCCCACAGCCACGTACTACGGTGACAAACGTACACACCCCATACACTCCACGCACAATATCTGGTGTGTGCAATTTCTTGTCACCGAAACTGCTCAAAAGCTGGAGTTGATCGCACAGCCGCCAGCGCCGTTGGACAAGG
>MU118115.1:31163-58218 GCA_014904855.1 Thelephora ganbajun | reverse complement strand
TATATGGCTGAGTTTGTTGAGGTCAAATTTCTGGGTAATTTATGAAAGAACTCTGAATGAGTGGCTCAGGCATATTGTGGGCAAATTAAAAACAAAATTGTGAAAGAACCCCCTGGGTTTTTTTGAAAGAAGCCTGATGGGCAATTTGATGGGTTCTTTCTGATCAATTTCTCAATTTGCCCACTGGGTTTTTTGAGATCAAAGTGGTGAGTTTGTTTTAAAAAAACTCGGACTTTGCCCACTGGGTAAAGTGTGAGTATATTGTTTAAAAACTCTCAAAAAACTCTCAATTTGCCTCCAGGGTAAGGGGGGGTCTGCCCCCAGTGTTAGTTTGGAGCATATTGACACTTACGATGTCCATGGTCTCTATGATGAGGTAGTACAGTCTGGTTCTGGCGGTGTCAATGATGTTACTGACAAGCTCGGTAGGGATATCTTGGAGACAGTGGTGGAGGAAGAGGACACAGGGGATGATCCAGACTGGACTGATGAGGAGTAGTCCATTAGGCCGAGGTACACTGGTTTCAGTGTACAACCATAATAGAACTGTTTGAATCCTTTTTCCTAAGGTGTGAGCAAGTTGAAATGGATAAAAGAGTGTTTATGAAAGTGTCCATTATGTTAAAAAGGGGAAAATGATAAGGTATATGGAGTGATGGAAGGGTAATGAACATGTAATTGTAAGGATTTTAAAAGTTTCAAAAATTACTTGCCCAAAAACTGTACAATCTTGACACTTGTGTCCTTCCCCCAATTGTATTCCCATTGCTCATTGGTGTTGGGCCACTCTAGCCCAATCGCTCACCGGCACTAGCAAGGGTAGCTATTCCCCATCCAAGGATACTTGTCTTGGGTGCCTGCTTGACCACAATATTCCTGCGGGTGTCAGTCTCCTCTTCAGACAGGCAGGGTCAAGGTTTCTTTGGATGGTGCCTAAACAACACGGGATTCAACCCAAGGTTTCTGATGGGTGCCCTGGCTACAAGATGCAGAAGGAGTCTCCCAGAAAGGGTCAACTCTTAGAGGTTTGTGAGAGTGGGAGAGGAAGGGATCATTCTAGATGTCTCAAAGGCACCCTCAGCCTAAATACCGCTCACTATCCAGGCTCTTAGCAAGAGGGGAGAGGATATCCAATGATAATAGAGATGGGGAGCTACAAGGGCTAGAGAGGTTACCTTTATACTACTCTACTCTAGGGCAGGTCCATTGTGCACAGACCATGCAGTGCTCCTCATGTGATTATGCACAGACCATGCGGAGTTCCATCAGTCTGTGATGGAACTCCTGTGGTCCTTGCGGAGCTCCGTCTTCATCATCCATCATTTTATGTAAGCAATAGGAAAATGAGGGAAGGAAATGATAAACCAATAGAAATGAGTGGAAGGTTTATTTATAAAGTGTGCTTGCTCAGCACAATTGAAAAGGGTCCAGGCCTTCTTCAGTGTGGTGGTGGGTTGCCTGACCAATCTTTCCCATGGTGGGCCGTTGACTAAGTGTGGCGGGGTAAGAGAGCACTAATTTGTGAGGCAAAAGGGACTTAGTGTGAAGGCTATTTAATCACAAGCGGCCTTCCACTATTTCCTCAGCAATTTGCTCTTCTCCTCCCCAATGTCTCTTCAGAACAACAATGTCTTTATCTCCCCACACAACCAGAAGATCTCCTGTCTTGATACTCAAGTTCGGGCCCAGACTAGCTTCAGAACCGAAGCCTCCTCAACATTACAGGTTGGTGACATTGATAGGTCTTCGATCTAGAAGGTTATTAACTTGCCATTTCTAGCTTGTTGAAGCTGTCTTATCTCAGCAAGATCATGAGATGCCTCATCATGCTTGGGACAAGGGCGGGTCCTTCAATGACCAGATTTGGCAGCAGGCCATCTCCACCAGGGGTTTGACAAGTTCGTGGATGATGTGAACAGGGAGTTGGGGAAGGTTTCAACTAGGCTGAACCATCACCGAACGTTACTTCAGAAGGCCAACACCAAGCTTCAGGATATGGAAGGGGACTTAGTGGATCACAAAGAGTGCATCAACGATCATGCCGCTATGATCAACAGCCTTTCCGACTCGGCCTGCCACTGCAGGGATAAATCTCCCTCCACAATTTCTCAGGGAGGAGAGGTTACTCCTGCTGTGCCATTGGAGGATGATGAGTCATTGTACATGACTCCTCCTCAAGAAAACTCTGCTCCAATCCCAGTTCTGTTGTGGCGCATCCCCCCGGGTTTGTTGGGTCCCAGCGTTCCTGCTCTAGTCCTGGTGGTACAGGAGACCATTACTGAGCTGATTCCGATCAGCAAGGTTCAGGAACACAAGATCGAGGACACCCTTGTGGGAGCATGGCAAGCTCAAGGCCACACTCAAGTTTGTGCCACCCATCATGCCTGTTTTGACCATCACCCTTATCGCATGTCCGTAGGAAAATCCCATCCTCCTGAACCACCTTTCACCTACTGACCCGATGTTGGAGCTGAGCAAACAGTTTGGTGAGCTCTCCGTAGTGTGACGTTTTCAGCTCTGGTCCCTCAACTTTTATAGTTTTTCCTCACTCATCCCCACATAGAGCTCACCAAAAACACATATAGAAAATGTTATAAAGAATCTTATATTACATAAGCCGCTGATTCTTTAATACCTAGACTTCTACACAAAACCTAATCATCATGAGAGGTCCCTGAAGGACCTGCATCGGAAGGACCCCTCTCTCCAGTGGACCTCCCGTCACTAAACCAAGCCATATACCTCATCCAATCTGCCAACATGACATCCAGAAAGACACTATCATATGAAGGAAGAGGAACAAACTCTGGCTTGTTGCGAGCATTCTCCTCCTCTTCCCTCTGTCATTGATAATACTCTTCCTGACCTTGGGCCCACTCATCCTGCCAATTAAAGGTGTTTCGAGGGAGGATAATACCTAATGGTTCCAGAGCATCAATCTCATCCAGAATCACTACCTCTCCCTCTTCCTCTCCCACTTCCTCATCAGAACTATCCTCAATCGGGATGAGGACACCTTCGGGGATGACAAGCTCAGGGGTTTCGACCCTAATAGAGATGTTGGTAGTGGATGTATTGGTGGTAGGAGGAGTTGTATTTGGAGCAGAAAGATACTCCTCTTTGTTGGCAGAGGTAAGGTCAATCTCCATTGGGGCCACAGTGTTCACATGTGCCCTGAGGAGACCGATGGCAAGGTCCTGGTTCGCCAACTCCATCTCAGTATAGATCCTCAACGATTCATGGGATCTCTTGAGATGGCGGACGATTGTCTCCAACCCACAAACAGTTTCTTCTAGCTCAGCAACCCGAGCAACTGTTCCCCTGGTCATAATGGAAACAGCTCCAACCTATAGAAGTGTTGTTAGCCTAGTCAAAAACGGCTATAACAACATTTCTAACCACATCATTGGTTAGAGTGATCTCCTCTGCGAGCATCACCCCAACCGAAGCCATATAACCCATCGACACTTCAATGGGACTGTTGTACACCTCAATACCTTCCATTGCATGATATGTTCCCCTCTCCAACAAGGAACGAGCAAATACCGAACCTTGAAGACGTTCCAACTTTCTACGAGCAGTCACCTTATGGGATAAAACAAAATTGTTTACCCCAAGGTCGGAAAAGTCTTCATTGGAATTCTCAGCGGTGTTGGCCCTAGTAAAAACCGAACTAGGAGGAGGATAAGGGTGTATACGGGAACCCCTTGCATGGGCAATGGTGGTGGCATTCCAAGAATGGAAGAACGAAGAACGTTCATCGGCAATCAAGGCCTGACAACGTGGAGATGTGTTAGCGGGAGAAGAAGACATGATGGAGAATGAAGACATCTTGAGACTAGTGGATGGGAGGAGGAGAAGAGCGGATTGATGGGGATTCCTCGTCCAATGGGAATCCTTATATCATGGTCCAGCCCCACTCAGTCCATCAATAACCTGGTCCAGACCTCGGTCATTAACTCAGATCAATCCATCACCGAGTCCAGATACATCCATCATGGTCTAGTACAGGCCCATCACGGTCCAGCCCTGACCCCACATGATGATCTGGTTGATACCCCTTTTTCTATTTTTATACCAATTCATTACTCAGCATGACCCACCCCCTATTAGTTATCATCACACCATCATGGTGTCATGCTTACACACTCATTACTATTTTTAGATTTCCCCTTTGTCATCACATTTCTGATTGGACGATCAAGTAGCACTGCATGGTCTGTGCGCAAAGACCTGCCCTAAATTCTACAGTATATAAGAGTAGCGTACTTGTCCCTAGTCCCCTCAGATTTGATATCTTAGGATTTGGTTCTAAGCCTGAACCCCCAGCTCTACTGTGTGTTAAGCTCTGATCCTTTGATCACCCACCTCTCCATACACTCCCTCTGTCTTCCAGACTCTCCGGCAGCTCCTCCCTCGCTGTGTTAATTGTGCTTCACTGGAGTTAGGTAAACAACTCCTGTGTGGTAATGTTTATCTGTCCGATAGGCCTCGTACTCACCTGTGTGGAGGTACAAAGCCATCTGCTTGACTCAGGCAAGCACCTCAGCCCTGACACATAGAGCCAAACTTGGAGGTGACTCGGGGTACAGGGCCAGTAGTGAGTCTGGAAGCGAGGGCCTACCATCTGTTGAGCGTGATGAGGGTGGTCACGATGATGCCAAACAGCAATGTTCATGCTAGGCTCGTTGCTCATGGGATGGCTGGGGAAATGCAGATTGTATTTCCATTGAACAGTACTGATTTTGATGCACTTAGTTCTGAGCACATAGATTACAATGTTCACAGTTTGTACGACGAAGTAGTTCTTCATAGCACCATTAGGGTTGATGATGCTACAGACAAGCTGGGTAGGGACATCTTGGAGACGATCAGGGAAGATGATGGGGATCCAGACTGGGCTGACAAGTAGAAGTCCATATACCGAGGTACACCGGTTTCAGTGTACAATCAGAATAGACTTTGCGAATGACTCCTTTCTGTGGTGTGAGCAAGTCGAAATGGGTAAAAGAGTGTTTACAAAAGTGTCTGTTTGTTAAAGAGAGAAACAGATAGGGTATAATGGGGAAATGGTGGGGTAACGAACATGAAGTCATAAGGATTAAAAAGTTTTGAAAAATACTTGCCCAAAAACTGTACAATCCTGACAATTGGCTGTGTGATGTTTGTTTTGTGAAAAAGATGGGTATATTGACAAAAGAAACAGACAGATAGGGATGTAATAGAACACATGATGACACTGATCAGTGCAGCCCTGGCTAGCATTTAAAACTCAGATTCTCAGACACAGTGGGCACTGGGGTGTTTTCCAGATCAGAAAACACCAGGAAAAATACATGGGAAATGCTAAGTGTCCTGAGGATATTTAGCTACAGTAAATAACCTGAAAAACAGGTGTATTCCACCTTAGATTATTGTCAGAAAATCTTTTCAGATAATGTGAAGTATTCCACTGCATGAGCCAATCAGCTGCCTCCAATCATTGTTTCCTCATCAGAATACTTCACCTTTCCACAGTATTTTCAGACCAATATTCCCAGGCAATAAACTGACAAGGAAAATGCAATGAATATTTAGCATTTCCTGGGTAGTTTTCCCAGTGTTTTCCAATCTGGAAAACACCCCAGTGCCCACTGTGAGAATGGTTGGTTCAAGACTAGCAAGACCCGAGACTTTCAGTCCCGGGAATATGTCACAAGCTTGTGACATGGTCAGCAATATTCACTGCACTTTCCATCTCTGCATGACCGGATGCTCTCTGATTACTGGTTGCCATACCGAGTAAGGCAGGATAAGAACATTACAACCAGGCGTTCACTTTCATATGTAACACGAGCTATATTTGCGGTGCATATCCGCCTCATGCATCGGGAAAAGGGGGGAGGACTTATAAACCCTGTTCGCAAACACAAGGTACTATAAAGTTAGTAAGAGCATATACAGACCATACGTCTTCGTAAGGGACCTCCGAGTTCATATAACCTCTGTAATAAAATAATGACATAACCATAATACATACCATATTACCGAACACTCAATGACGTGTTGACAAACCGCGACCAATGTGATGAGATGTTGTAGTGAGGAACAAGGGTTATGATGAAACACAAGGCTTACGACGAAAAACAAGGCTTATGGTGAAAAGCGAGGCTTATGGTGAGGAACGGAGTTTATGATGAGAAACAAGGTTCATCATGCAGAATGGAGTTCATCATGTAGAATTGCATTCATCGTGAAAACCCGGGGTTGTAAGGGCTCGAGTGTTTTATCGAGGAGCTTGTTTCAAATACAATAACATCGTAATTACAACTATAGGTTTAATATTACATTTCGTCCAAGGCATGGTTTTTACTGTCCCTTTCGCTTTCAAGATTGAGGCCATAATCGGGGCCATAATCTACCAGTTTACCACGCCCACCAGATCCCGAACCGCCGTGCAATATTGAGACGAAAGCGTTGTGAGTCCAGCCCTTCCAACTGACTGTTTCTGGCTGGGAGCGGGCGTCAGCAAGGAAAGTGGAGTAGCATCGTCGTTCGAAATGATGCCTTGAGACTCTCGCGTTCGTCAGAACGCTGTCATGGGGATCCCTTCCCACCTCCTCACATGAATCCATTTCTCCCACGTCGGTTCGATCGTCAGCCTACTCTGCATGGGAAGAGAATTCGTCATCAGAGGTAGAAGAGTCGGAGGCAAGGAAAGCTGCCTCGAGGACATTGTCTAGGTCCATTGATCCCGTGATGAAAATATTGAGGCCCGTAGATTGTCTGTCACACTCGTCAGTGTCTGAGAATATACTATGACTCTTGAATAGATACACGATGTCTGATCCTCTCCATGCTCAAGAACAACCACCTTGAGTGAGGATAAGGAGATGGGAGCATAGGTTGATGGTCAGTTGTTACTGCCGTCTTCATCAGCTCTGCACTCTGTGGCGTGAGTTGGAACACTCCCACAACTGGACCACAGGGAGTACGAGGTACTCCAGTCTTCTTACAGTTTGGTGTCTTGATCCCGTCTAACGACTTGTCAGAGTCATCGTTCAAATCCTCTGGCTCATACTAGGCGTAGAACGTTGGGGTGCAGATCCGTTTCTATGTCGACCAGGAGTAAGAGTGTTGATGGGATCAACAGCGTCAACAGAGATCGGCCACTTGAAGAGCATCATGGCATGGGTGCTTGGTAGGCTATCAGCTCCAATAAGCTCCTCTGCTCCTGCCTCGTGTTTATTCGTCCTCAATCAATGAAGTCGAGAATACAAAATATCAAGAGTGACTGAGTTACGTACCTTTTATGCAACGAACGCAGTTGTGTTTATTATCGGGCCATCCACATTTCAGGTCCTGGGGGATTGGAGGCACGGAACAAAAATGAACATGCCCAACAAGTCGGTATAGAAGAGCATGAGGACAATCAAGTGATGACTCACTGTGGGGATCCATATCTCGAGTAGTCAAGTCGAGAATCCGAGCCCATACCCTCCGACATGGAAATGACCTCGAGACAAGTTTGGCCCCAACCTGCTGATCTGTTCAAGCACACAGGAAGATTCGAAAGCTGGCGACACCTGGAGGGGGATGAATCGATGAGCCCCTGGCCGGCGGAGCAACAGGCATATGAAGGAGGGAGAGATCAATTACATAACGAGAAAACGATTGCATCCGCCAAGAGAGGTGCACCCAACGCTTAATATCAGGGAGTTTTCAACAGAGACGGCTTGAGCTTGCACTAACTGAAAGCTTCTTGAGGATGCGCTCTTGGTAGGAGGTGCAGTTGGCTCTTCAATGTCGGGGAGGGGTTCGGGTTCATCGTCTTGTTGGACACTTTAACGAGAGAGTCGAGCCATGATGCTGCAGGTAGTAACCCTCAATGTGTCTGCTCTGAGATATGTTATCAGACCTCTACAAGTTTCCTGGGGTGCTGTGAGATTCGTAGTGTAAAGTTACCGGTCCAAAATAAGTCAGAAAAGGAAGAGCGGATCGCACAAGTGCGGCTAACTGAGTTGTCACCGGCTTCGTATTTGGCCTTGAGTGTTCGAGTGGCCATACCGGTAAGGGTAGGGGAGGGTCCGGTTTCGGCGGGACACTTGAAGTTGTGGGCAGTGAAGAGCAGACCCTGAGTCTCGCTCCACCTAACAAGAGAGGCAAACTGGTAGGCAAGAAGTTCGACGAGAATGACATAGGCGAGCTGCTTACACTGTTCAGCCGGGCCCCTGCCCTCTTCATCCCACTCGCAAAGGACCTTCTCGGGACGGAGAGAAGAGGTCTGATTGTAAATGACTTGAGTGTATTCCTTTGTGACCTCAAGTTGTTTCACGATGAGGTTCAGGATGTAGCGTCCAACCAACATATCTGGATTGAGGTGAAGAGGGTTGGTCTTTTTGCCGAGGTCTATGAAGACTTTGTGAGAACTTACCAGTAATCGTCAAAGATTCAACTCACGGGCCCCGAAAAGCATCACGCCGGTCCACAGGTAGTGGGAGTGGAAGAGGACACTGATACCAGGCGGAGGGATTATAGCAAAGCCTCGCTCCAACACGATGTAGTTGTCTCTCTATCTCTCCTGGGCGGACGCAAAACAACTCTCGGTGATATCTCCCAGCATCTTCTTGACCTCCTCAATGGTGAGCCTTTCCGACAACTGCGAGGTGTGAGCATCTATTAGCGTGCAGCACGCACTGTCCAGCTTACCTTGGCGAGGCCGACCTTCTGGATCTTCAGATAGTTAAGAACATTGGTCATCATCTGCAAGGTGGCCAACTCTCCAGCGCACACAGATTGTTGACCCTAAAACCGGTCACCCGATAAACAACTACATCCCAAATGAAAGGAAGTAGACCATACCTCAATGTTGAAATCGGCAATCTCCGGAGGGCAGCTGGTTTACAGCACACATGGCATGATTGGGGCGGTTTGCAGAGCCGCCCTCAACAGCATGCTACATAGTAATGCCACGATAGAAAACAACGTCGACGGGTGGAGAGATGGGAAGGACACCAGCGACTGAGGCGAGAGCAAATTATCCTCCAAGGGAGTGACCGGCAAAGACAGCATTGTTCTGAAGAAAGCCCTTCAATTGCATATCTTCGGAAGTGGCCCTTTCCGTGACGAGGGCGATCTGAGCAAACTGAGTCGTGAACAAGAGGCCGTTGGAATGACTGAATGTGTATCGCTGAGTCCAGACGGTGTGAATCGCCTGACCCATGATACCATCGAAGTGAATGGTCCTCTCCTTCGGGTTGTCCTTAACGATCTCAATGATGGGGAATCCATAAACAACGAAAGGATGGGCGTCCTCGAGAATTTTCACGTCGCGATCGTTGTAGGTCTCCACCTTGACGACCATGTGGCCTTGGCGCATACCGATGTGTTTGATGTTAACGTGCAGTTCCTCCCAGTAAGTACCGTATTGACAAATAAAGCCCTATACCCAGGAACAGACGTGAATGACTGCACGAACAAGAAAAAAACATCAGGTCACGATTTGACTCGCTCGGGGCGACCCCTTGCAACGGCCTTCTTTGAGTCCGGAGCGAACCGTTCATAGGTAGACGAAGCGGAGATGATGCCTTGGGAGTGGCTGGTAGCACCGAAGAATCGTTCAAACATTTTGCCGGGAGTGAGACCTGAAACCTTAAATGCTACGAGATGCTGGGTAAGTTGAGTAGGTCCAATTATCGGGAAGGGTATAGCAACCGAAGCCAAGTAAGAAACAGGCGGGCGAGCTGCATATCCAGACAACCATGACGAGACGTCAAGGCCGTGATTGTAAGAGGAGGAAGATGCGCGGATGAGGGGGACAAAGAGCTCATCGGTGATGGTCTGGATGAAAGGTGCAATGTATGGAGTGTAGAGGTTGTACAAATTCTGGAGTTCGTCGAAATAGACCTCGCTGGTACCCTGACCACCAAAAATGGTGTAGATTAACACATTGCCATCCTTGGCGGCGGCGAAAAGCACCGAGGGAGGTTGATGTGGAATGTCCGTAATCCCACTAGACTTTATTGTAGTGAGTGCCTTGAAGTAGGAGATAATAGTCCTCCGAACATTGAGATCGAAGGCAGAGGTGAATGTATGCATGTCTTGAGAAGCGAGATAGGACTCGGTGAAGTGTTTAAAGGCGTTGTAGAGTAGATTAGCCCGCAGGCGTGCGGAATTAGGATCGGAGTTGATGTTTTAAGCCACAAAT
Organism: Thelephora ganbajun; assembly: GCA_014904855.1. NCBI lineage: Eukaryota > Fungi > Basidiomycota > Agaricomycetes > Thelephorales > Thelephoraceae > Thelephora > Thelephora ganbajun. Next base: position 48,032 of record MU118115.1, on the reverse strand, counting down.
GCCAGGAAACGTGCAAAACGCTCTACAGTTGCCTCTGAGTCGTTTTCTAGCTGGGTGGCAGTATCGATTGCATCTTGCAATTTCTGTGAACGGATAAAACTCTCTCTAAGATCTCGGCTGGAATCCATTCGTCATAAATGGTAGACACTGGGATTGAGACCTAGAATGAGAAGATAAGAAGCCTGAGCGGTGAAGATGAGATATATGCATGTACCCTGATCCTCCCAACTGGAGGATGAGAGGACGCGTCGTGATCGATGCCATGGTTTCGATGTACAGGAATGGACGGCAGTAGTCGGAACAGCAGATGGGAGGGAGGAAAGAAAAGATGGGGGATGATGGTGGTCGAAAGTCAACCTGGAGGATCCCAATCCTGGGTTTTCAAACGGCCCGCTGACCTATCGGGGTTCTCTAAGAATCGATCGGGATACCATTGCCTTTTGGGGGAGTATTTTCCTTTTATAGAGAAACATTTCCCGCATGGTTGAGCCCCCTCCACCAATGGTAAACACGTGGCCTGGGAACCAAGTTTCCTGTCCACCTGGCCTACTGACGATCCGTCCGCCCAGGTCAGGTGTATAGTTCACCTCGTTCTCACCCGGTTGACACTTAAGTAGGGAGTGCGGAGAGGCACATACGTACCGCCTAACGAGGGGAAATTGACTGCGCACCTTTCGCATGCGATTGACCTTCAAACTTCAAGCTTAGCACGTCACACACCCCTCCAATCCCATGGAGGGGCCACACGGGTATGTGGGGGTTTAAGCCCTCCCAAATGCATATCTTACTAACGTGTGCTCAGGATCTGAGACCTTTCTGGGGTCCTCCGGCATGAGTCCAGTACCCTCGCCTCCCGGGTGGGTGGGGGTAGGAATCGCCTTATTGCAGCTGCCACAGGCGAGCACTCATTTACTCCGCACAGATATCCACTCTACTGATCTGGCCCAAGTAAAGGGAAATGGATCCACCCAGGCCCGTTTCGCACAATTTTTGGCCTCTCACTAAAACCACGAACTGGTCGCAATTATACACGATTGCAGCGTGCAGTCGTTTCACCCCTCTAGGCACTTATTCTGGTAAGTGTTTTCAGGGTATTCACGCCCCTCCCGCGCCCTCACACCTGTATTTTCTGTCTCAGGAGATCTAGACGCGTTCATGTCCCTCTCTGGCTCTCCTGCAAGGTACGTTCGGTTCTATTGTTCGGGATGATATCTACACCTTTGAAATTTTGTTCTAAGGTCACTGAGTCCTCCCGCACGTTGCTGTCACCACAGGGTATGTCCTTGCAGAGCCGTCTCACTTTAGGGGACAGACCCAGCTCTGGGGTATCCCCATCATTTTCTCCTTGGACAGGCAGACCTGTACTTTATCGGAACACATTGTTTATATGGATCCCGCGCGTTTTTACACGTACATGGTCAGCACTTCGCTCTCTATACATGCTTTTCGCTGAATCTCTCTCCCTTACTCCCACCTTCCCTCCTTGTTTTCCGGCTCGTCCTGATCCGTTTTTAGGTCACTTATATGTCTTATATAATCCACCAAAACCGCTCGTAAGGCGATGCACGACCGGTAAGTTATTTTGATTTTTGTGTTTATAGATTTTTTCTTATTTCGGTCAAGTTGATGAGCAGGCAGTGCATATAATACAACGTTTATATCCCCCGTGTTATATTTCTCAACATGCCGTTCAATCCTCAAGTGTACATAAACTGAGCATCAATCCAATCGTTGTTGGGTAAATTTCATGGGTAGATCATATCCCTAATGCTACGTTGATAGGTTATGTAGTATCTTTTCCAGCGTGCTATAAAGTCTTCGAGGCTCACACGAGCCGGTCATCAATCTCGCAGCGGTAACAACTAACTAATACTATGTATGTATCCTCGGTGTTTACTATAGGTCTAATTATATACAACTATCCTTCTAATGATGAACCGGTTATGATTCTACTATGTAGCGCATGTTCAACACTACATTGACAAACCCGATAAGAATATTTCAACGCGTTCGTTGTACATACCGAACTACGTATACTGATCATTGTCAATATGGCCATGCTGTACGGTTAACACGACGGTTGTATACCATACGACGTCTACATAAACCCAAGAAACCGTTTTCAAAACACCCAACTACCCAGTCAAGCGCACACGAGGTCCGTGTTAGGTCGACGAATGGATCATCAACCCGACACCGGGCACACAACGCGGTGTTTACCTTTCGAAAATATTGTAAATATCTTATAGTCCATACGTACCTCATGTAAAATGAAAGCGAATCTCATTGACTATATACCGCCTAAATAAACCTTTGTTTAACTAATGCGGCCCTTGTAAAATCCCTAACAAGTTAACAACGCGTGAGTAAGTTACCGAGCGTTCATAACCCTCATTCCGCGTCATGAGGGTTTCCCCTTTTTCCTGATGTGGGTCGGGTGAGGCTTCTGATACATATACCTTCCTATCTAACTTACCGCATTTTCCCGCTACTCACCACTCTAGTCGAGGGTATCCCCATGCTTTCACCCAGTCACCCGGTCTTGCAAAAACTCTATAGCCTTGACAGGTCCTTATCGGGGTTTCACAATCAACTCAGCAACGTACTTTACGGAGAGGAGTATACCCGTTGCGTAGCAAACCTCCAAGGCGATGATTTGGTGTGGCTTGTCGACTATTTAGACAATGTACGTCGCAACGTCGTCCTTCTCCGCCCTCCGCTTAAGCCAGCGTAGGTTCTCGATGATCTTACTCCTTTCAGTCCTGCCTTCCGGAAGTGTCTACGCGGACTCAGAAGCATATGCAAAACTAGGGCGATACTCCCGACATCGTACACGCTTTCTGCTGACCTTCTAAGGGTTGATTCCGACCCGTTCGCCTCCGGAGGCTTTGGTGATGTATACCATGGGACATTCAATGGTTCGAGGGTTTGCGTCAAACGTGTGCGGGTGTATCTTAAGGAGGACCCAAAAAAGGCTGCTAAAGTGTGTTTTCGATGCCCTCGTTTTCCCCGCCTGCCATCGTTAATCAAATCCAGACCTTTTGCGTGGAGGCAGTAATGTGGAAACGCTTGAAACACCCAAACATCGTACCCCTACTGGGTATCACCATCACGCCCTTCCAGCTCATTTCGAATTGGATGCCTGGCGGCGACCTACTGGATAATGTCAAGAACGCCAACACAAACCGACTTGGACTCGTAGGTGTCGCTTCTATTTGTATTTATCCCACTCTAACTCTCGTTATCAGGTATCTGACGTCGCTGAGGGCCTCTGCTACCTCCACTCCTACAATCTGATCCATGGGGACCTTAAAGGAGTACGTGGTTCCAGTTCTCGCTCTACCACCGTATCGATACCCAGCTAGGAAAACATCCTTGTGGACGACTCTGGCCATGCGCGCATCACGGACTTTGGCCTCGCTATGGTCACACAAAACCTAGATTCCGTACTGAGTACCTCGAGCCGGCATGGTAACACCCCGCGGTGGTCGGCGCCAGAGGTCTTGAGGGAGGGGAAATTTAGCAAGGAAGCGGACATTTTCTCTTTCGCTATGGTCATGATCGAGGTACGTCATGGAAAATTTACTGTGTGTCGAGCTTTAGTTTACTGTCGTTTCGCATCAATTCAGGCATTCACTGGTGCGATTCCTTTCAGTGAGAAACAATCTGGAGCGGCTATGTTTGAAATCATGGTTGGCCTGCGCCCGCAACGACCGACACACCCAACCTTCACGGATAAGTTGTGGATATTGATGCAAAACTGCTGGAATCAGGATCCTCGTTTGCGCCCGGCCGTTTCAGAGGTGTTGAGCGCTTTGCGTGGCATGTAAGTCTCCATTCCTTTACGAGGATCGCGTATCCTCCGCCTAACCTTTTTCTCGTATGCAGCGACTGCCCAGCGTGGAAACGCCTGATCAGCGATACCCTCGCCATCCACGAGCGCATCTCTCTGATTACGGTGATATTTTCGGACCACAATCAGGTTAAGATGGTCGGAAACCTCTCTGGGGATGATGCACAGGCCTTTGTCGATAAGATAGATGAGGCGAGTCCCCACAGGATCTTACGTTGAAGGGAGAAGTCGATTGACTTTGGTTCGAACCTCCACATTGTGTCAACTAGGTGCTGGATAGTCTCGCACCACAGATCCACAGGAGGTGTCTGCGCTATTTGTACAGGATTTGTGACCACCAAGCCCTGCTTCCGAAATCGCTGGCAATTCCACTTTGTTACGACCAAAAAGAGGACCCAGTGTACCACGGCCGACTTGCGGACGTGTGGGAGGGTCAACACCAAAGCCGGAAAGTCGCGGCCCAGGTTCTGAGACTATTGCCAGGAGATGATACCAAACAGATCAGAGGAGTAAGTTGTCGGTTGTACTAACGGCTTGTTGTATGGATTAACAGCCGACGGTGCCTCGTAGAGGTTTTGCAGGGAGGTTGTGACATGGAAGGCCCTCTATCATCCAAACGTACTACCATTGTTCGGTGTGACGATAACCAAAAATCAGCTTGTGATGGTATCGGAGTGGATGACGAGAGGTAACATTAGGGAATTTACAAAGGCAGATGTCAACGCGGATCGGTTAGCACTTGTATGTCTTTCATTCGAGATTCTTACCTTCACCCGTTGCTGACGATCGTACAATTACTGAAGCTGAGAGGTGTCACTAGGGGGTTGGTCTATATACACGATCAGGGAGTAATCCATGGAGATCTCAAAGGGGTATGTTTTCTAACCCTGTAATCACCGTCTCTTTCGAAATTTACCCGGTCCCAGGTGAACATCCTGATCGACAACGATGGCAACGCTCGCTTAACAGGCTCCAATCTAATCACGATCGCCTCGGGCCAGTCAATGAAGACATTCCCAGAGATGGCGGGTACCACAATTCCGTGGATGAGTCCAGAACTCCTGTACCCTCAAAAGTTTGGTTTGGAGGGGAGCTATCCGACAAAGGAATCGGATTGCTATGCTCTGGGAATGGTGATCTACGAAGTTCTCAGCGGGCAGGCGCCATTTGCTTCATACAGGGACCCCGAAGTTGTTTATATGGTCCTCGGTGGTGAACGCCCCAAGAGACCTCAAGGAGATGAAGGGGAACTGTTTACAGACGATATATGGGAGGTATTGGAACTTTGCTGGAAGCCTCTGCCGAGTGACCGGATAAGTGCCAAAGGGGTACTTATGGGTCTCGACGGGAGTTTGTCTCCGTCAGGGTCACCTTCTGACATGGATGGAGACGAGATAGATATTGGCGATCGGTCAGATGACACACAGAGCGGATCTGGTATGTCTTCTCCATCTCACTCCAGGTCCATTTTTGACCGTCCTTGCGTTATAACAGGACTGCCGATCGCATGTGGTAGTGATGAACTCCCGGGTTCACTGCGACCGGATATTCCGAAGGGGGGATCATTTAGCAATGTGCTGGTGCGCAAGGCCAGGAGGCTCTTCAGGCTTCGACAGGCTAGGAGATAACTGGGAATGCATCCTATACTAGTAGTCCATGTACCATGCAGGATCTTTCGACCTCTCGACAAGTGTAAAAGGCTCTGTTCAAAGATTCGGCATCAAGAGATTATTGTCACTGTATGTGTCACAAAGATATATTGAACTGAACAGGCGCACGACCGTACCCGTCGTACACCTAGAGGTCCGCGGTATACCAATGCAGAAAATGAGGGAGACGAGACTAGGAGGGTAGTTGTGTGGAACGGGCGGTGAAAAAGAAAAGGGAACCGAAGGTGGAGCAACGGATGAGGGAGATGAGAAAGGGAAGGAAGAAACAGTAACACGTCCTCGTTCCTCTCAGCGTTTACCTACCACCGGCAGAACACCTCGACAACGTCAGCCCTGATGATGGACACCCTCGGATGCAGGGTGACGCCTCCAGGGAAGTCGATAAGGTCCAACACGTTGTACATATTAGTCGCCGGGCGGGATCTCTTGGAAGGTGGGCGAACCCGTCACACAGTGTCTGCACCACAATTCGCTCCATGTCCGAGAGCGGTACTCGTTAGTCTCACCTTTGCTGACCTTACGCAGAGCACTGATCGTTCCTTGATGAACTCTTCTTCCTGAATTCATCATTCTAGCCTGTGGGTGTTTGATTAGACGCATATTTGATCAGGACGAATTCCCCTTCCTGGCCGAGGCCACCTTCTTGGATAAGGACGAGGGTGACATGATCCGTTGCCTCCTCAAGGACGAAGCCCAGTCCTTTATTGACAGGATAGACGAGAAGTCTTCATAGTCTCCATCGCCTTTCCTCTTGTACGTATGTCCGGTCGAATCCGCCGCCTTCCTTACGACGTGTGATGAAAAAGCCGATGCGTGAGCCGTCCGTTCCCATTGGCCCGAGGGACACTTTCCAGGTGGACTGGAGGCGTGATGCGAGGTTAGCCTTGCTTCGGTAGTTATCGGAGGACGCGACCATGATTTTGCATTGGGCCAAACGACTGCAGGTTCATGTCCCTGTATATGTATCCTATCCCGTGGGACGGGCTCTTCCGTCTATGTTGCTGCTGGAAGGTGTCCTTTGGCGCTCAAAGAGCGCCGAGCACCTCTGTAGGCATTCCGCTCAGTATACGCACCACAAAACATCACTTAGAGGCGGCAAAATAAACAGACCTTTGTCGGGAGGATCCCAGGCTTGGTACCAAGTGACAGGCTTCAATGAAGTGTTTGGAAGGAACGCCAAGCCGTGAACGTAGTCGGCGGGGGTCGCCACAATGACCTTGTTGCTCTACGTGTGCTTCGGACTTCTAACGCTCCGAATGGTGGTGTTGGAATCCAAGGAAAATTCGTGTATCCGTCCAAATGGACGCGAGGTAGCAAACCCTACTGAAGAAACCCCCAAAGATCTGCCCAGGCACAGAGTGATGGTTAGGTGCGAAGGAAACGCTGGATTCGACGCTACAAGGGATAGTTTCAGGCGAGCTACGAAGAGGAAGAAATAGAGGGAAAGAAGTACTCGCTTTTCGACATGCGTCTCGACAATCAAGCCCTCGACGTTGGCAGGTGTATTCCAAACCCATGCTATCGTGCACGATCTGGCGATAAAACCCCATTTGTAACTATGAATTAACTCCGATCCATCTGCGAGACATCCATGCGAGAAAAAACGCCATTCTTCCCGACGTGTGCCGTTCTTGTCGATCCCGGGTGGATTGACACGGATCTGGGGCTCGAGGAAAGGAGTGTAAGCCACACCTGGGGAGGGGGGGAGGGTAATCACCCGAACGGCTGGTGTACACGTCAGGGGGTCGGTGAAGGAATGAATTTGGATGGGACCAAGGTGAATAACGCGGCGAGCAACAGATACAGATGTCCGAGAGTCGGAATCGCGAAGGATGTAGATTTGCAAGTCTGACAGGTAGTATACATTGTGGGATCTGTATGGTGAAGCATTCCGTAAGTGTGATCAAGGACCGTGACTAAAAGCACGATCAGCTCATGAAGAGGATAGCACAGAAACTTATCTACGTACGTCTGTTCCAAAGCGGCCCACGCCTAGACCAAACCCCCACTCAATACACCGATTCGGTACATTGTATGACCATTGGTCAACGCGAACGGATCTGGTGTTTCGTAGCCCTCTGTGAGTCGGCGGTCCGGGCGCTATGGTGCTGATCGGGTTCGGCCGGTCAGTCCAGTTGCGTCGCGGGGTGTCGACGACCACGTAGAGGCACTCGAGAAAAGAAAGGAGATCGAACTCTGTTCGTTCCTTGTAGTATCTAGTACAAGAGCCTGTCCTTATATACTAATACTACGAGTCCATGAAATCATAGGTAAAATTGTCCGTAGAAAATAAGCACGAGATCATATGTTTGGATCGTCACGTGATCCGGTCTAGCCGCGCTTACACCCTCTCCGTCAACGCGTCGTCCTCAGTGCACCGAAAACGACGTTAACGCCGAGTGTCCTCTGACTGTACGGCTATCTGTTTCGCGGGTGGCTAACCCCTCCTCGCGGATGATGTGGCAACGAGGCACCGATGGTGAGGAAGGAAGAACCGTTAGCACGGAGGAAGCCAAAGGAAGCAACTTCTGACCATGTTCTTTGCTTGCCTCTTGTAACCACACGAGTCCCCTGATCGACTCGTGGACCCCTATGCTGAAATGTATCGCCATTGTGAGAGTGTCTCGCAGTGGCGTTGGCCCGTGTGGCCATGACGCTCGTCGTTTCCTTCTCTCGAAGCGACCTCGGCGCACTGACAAACTTTATGCAGCCAAGCTGGTGGTCTTTCGTATTCGATTTGTTGTGGATGTACAGACTTCACACGACATGGATAGATCAGATCTCCACGAATGGTTCAGATTAAAATCCTAACTGAAATCTAAGAAGCTGTTACGATATGCAGACAGATGGGCAGCAAGCTGCTATACGAATGAATCTCTCTCGACCACGTACGCAACCTACTCTCATCCCACTACCATGACCACGCAAGTTGAAAAGTTTCGTCAACCGCTCGGCATACCTCCGGACCTGCCTAGAAACAACAAAACAGTTCTAATCGTATGTGAGCCATCTCTACACTTTTGAAGTGCATAAATCGGCTTACTTTTCATAAATCCCTTCCGCCCACCCGTGGACTGTCTGGGCTGTGATGATTTATCTTCAGTTTGAGGTGGGGCTTTTTCCTTGGGTGCCGCTGGATTGTGCATCGGTGCCGGAGGCGCACGTTCACCTGTAGCCATTGATGTCGGAGGCTCCGTTCTAGTTATTTGTAGGTCACCAGCAGATGGATCTTGAGGTCCTGGTTTATCTCCATCCTGGGTGTCTTGTTTGGGTTGATATGGTCGAGGCTTAGTGTTTCCGTCTGTGTGGCCTCCAGCGCCGACCAAAGTCCATGTTGATGACGTGCTTGGGAGTGTTCGCACCTTTGATGTTCTTCGTTCCCTCGGAAACCTAACAAACACGGGATAGGTGTCGACCACTCGACATAGAAGGAAGAACTCACGACGTTTGGAAGAATTCGAGCAGTTGGGAGCTGGTCGGTCGCTCCCCTGGTTGTTCATTCCAGCATCTTTGCACAAGTTGCCATAGCCCGTCATGGTGCAGCTTGTGCGGCCGTTGAGGACGTTTCCCAGAAATTATATCAAATATAGCGGATTGGTAATTTTTAACGAACGGAGCATGCCCCGTAAATATCTGTTCCAATGCATCTAAGTTGACAGTTCCCCGTCGAATACTCCTCTTGTACGCACCTCAACTGTGACCATCGCGAACGTGAAGACATCTCCCTCCTTGCTCACGGAACCCTCTTTCAAGATCTCAGGTGCCGCCCACGTTGTCGTGTTGTTCGTGTTAGAATCTTGAGGACTACGCGTTGAATCCTCCCCCCGAATGATAGATGTTAGCCCAAAGTCCGCGAGGCGGGCGTGGCCGTCCTTGTCGATCAGAATGTTCGCCTTCGAGTCGATTGGGATCAATATCTGACTCCGAGAAAAACTCTGAATGAAGGATCAAATGACTTACGCCCTTCAGATTGCCGTGTATCACGTTGCACGAGTGGAGGTAGTGAAGGCCATCCACCACATCCCACAGCTGCGATACTTGACGCTCGAACGAGATGGTGGCGGTAAAATCACATCCACTCACCAGGTTGGTACAATCTACCTTTGGGTTCGCTCTCACGTATTCGGTAACCCTACTATTTTCCATCCAATCACAAATGATCTCAAGCGGCGGCGGTTCTCTGGCGGGAACCCCGAGGAAAGGGACAATGTTGGGATGTTGTAACCTCTTCCACACGACAACCTCTCTGTAAAATGTCTATCGGCCCAAGGGTTTCAGTGACGGTTTCCAGGAATGAACAAGAAACGAACGAACCTTTTTTGTGAAGTCACTAGTATCCTGAGCGTATAACCTCAAAACCTTGATACAGACCTTTTTCCCATCGAATTCCGCCTGGTGCACGTTAGAAAAACCTCCAGACGCGATTGCCTCCCCTTTATTCGAGATACTTTCACTCGGAATGAGATGGGACAACGGGAGCATCGCACGGTTGCTGCATATGCTCTGTAGTCTGCGCAAAGTTTTCCGAAAGAGATCGTCGGTGACTGGGATGTGGTCGAGCGCCTAATTGGGTCAAGTCAAAACCGGTGGATACCAACATTAGCCTTGCTGACCTTATCCAAGAGCTCTATGAATCCTCGCAAACCGGGTTCTTTGAGGGCTTGGATGTGTTGTTTCAGGTCCTTGTGAGTGAGAAGTTGGTGGAGGAGCTGTCGACACCCCTCGCCGGAGGGGTCGAGCTTTTCAAGCCGTCGCTGGATATCCGAGACCGAATCTGGCATTTTAGAAGGGATCGACGGTACCGGATTACTTGGACGTGTCCGTATGAGAGTGCACGTTGAGGGGTGTAAGGGTAAACCTGGATGAAGATCGCCAGCAAGTGCACCGGATATATATCAGATGGGCTGTTGGACTCATGGTGCAAATGGCGGCCTCAATTAATCCTCGTGACTTACAATAAGCGGGGAAGAACTGCCATCAAATATTTGGCATATGACCGCCGAAGGCGCACAGCCAGGGGTTAGCTGATTGTAGAATCGGAAACGGGCTTGAATGAAGGGGAGCTTGGAAAACAGGAAGGACACCCACATTGCCATAGTTTCGCTTTCGTTCCCACGCGCGTCGCGGGACCCATTCCACGAGTCAAGGATCCTAGACACCAATACATCCTTTACCGCCCAGATGGCACTCGGCGGCTTTAGACCGGTCACTGGATCATCCCCCGAAATCTACTCTTGCTGAATTGCTGGCGTTGTATGGACGTTTCGTCATATTCGACCATGAGCCCGTCGTCCGCCCGTCCCCGCGAGCTCGCCACGATTTCGCGAACCCATCGCCTCATGTGGAGGTGGGAGGCGAGAACTAACCGATCGGGCGCCAGAAACTCAGCGGTTATTAGAGATTGCCGCCGGCTGGACTTCTGATATCTGGGTGGAGGCTATGCGGTACCAGCTGAACGCCAAGTATTAATCTCGGTCCCGGTTCAAGGATATAATAATATAATTTAAATCATAGTTCCGTACATGGTGGATGTCACGAACCTAAGCATACGAGTCGCCATCGTCCGCGTAACCTATGTCAACATACCTTCGTCGGATCTACAAGAAGGAAGGCATAATACTGGGAAAGACATTGGTAAAGGGTCTCGGATCGCAAAAGTACTCTTACATCGTTTCAAGAAACGTTTGAAACGTCCAGGGTTGTCTCCTCCTTGAGCGGGAGGATTCGGACGCGAGGCTGACGCAACCTTTTCAGTTAGGGTAGGTGGCTTCATCCGGGCGCTATTCCCACCTGTTGTCTTGGGCAACTTGGTAGTACGAGGGCGATGATGTGGGGAATGGTGACTTGTCGTTCCAGTTTGGGGTGGAACAAACGAGACCGAATGCTGGTGATTGTGGGTACTGGAAGGTCCGCGCTGAACACTCGTGGACTTCTTCGTTTGAATCGTTGCAGACATCGTTGGCCTCCCAGTCGATAACTTCGACCCGGAAGCGTCCGTGGTGGTGGCGTTCTCCACCCGATTTCTAGGATTGTATTGTGAACACAAACTGATCATCTGACCTTGAATGAGGAGGCACCAACGTTGAGTTTAACAGTGCGAGGACCTCTGAGATCGGTATGCGGTCCTCCGGCCTTTCACACCAACACTTCGTTAGACAGTTCCACAGCTCCGTAGTTAAGCCAAGCGGTTCCGTGTTCTTGGGTCGGTCCGGGCGCTTGTTGAGTGTAATATTGGTCATTACTTCACGTGCAGTAGCCTGACCCCATGGGGATCCTCCTTTGAACATCTGGACAGAACAATCAACATGGTGGGTATCAGTAATCATCGGAGGAACGCACCTCAACAGCAACCAGACCATAACAGAACACGTCCGCCTCTTTAGACACTCGTCCGTCGATAAGTGTCTCCGGCGCAACCCAAAAGGAACTATGACCACGCGCTGTACGGTTTTCACCCTCGGTCAATTTTTTGCCACACATAACAATCGCGAGCCCAAAATCTGCGAGACAAGCATCGCCTTTAGCGTTGACAAGGATGTTTTGCTTTAACTTTATGAATATCATGCCGCGCTGGGCGAAGTCGAACGAATACTCACCGGTTTCACATCCCCGTGGACCACCCCATGTAAATGAAGGTAATCGAGACCTTTGGTGACGCCTAATACCTGAAATTTTGACGCGATATTGAACGGCGTGGTTTCTTCATAGTAAAGACAGGGGAGCCCACCAAATGAGTGCGGCTAGCGTTGGGGTTCTTCTGCACATAATCCATGACTTCGCCATTCTCCATCCAATCGATAACTATTTGTGGCGGTTTGGACGTAGCGCCGAAGCACTGGACAACGTTTGGATGCTTCAATCGCATCCAGATGGAGACTTCCTCGTAGAATGCCTAGTGGTCGTGAATTGCGTGAACGAGCTAGTGAGATGGGAGAGGGTGTTTATTACCTTCTCATTGTCCTTTCGTTCTTTCTCCCCATCCTTGGCCACAACTTTAGGAGCCTTGAGACACACTTTCCTTCGATTCGAATTTGTCTCCACGAGCTCACCCTTCCATACGTTGGCAAAGCCTCCAGAGGCAAATTCCTTTTCATCTGTCCTCGAAACCCCCTCCGAGATTATGTGCGATTTGGGCAGTACCCCCCGTTTGCCACAGATGCTCCATAAAGCGTGCAAGGCTTTTTGGAATAGTCCTACGCCCAGGCTTTTAACCCGCAGCACCTAATTGCATAATTAAAATTGTGGTCCAAACGATGTAAAAAAATCTCACCTCATCCAAGAAGTTAATAAATATTTCCAGCTCTGGACCATCAAGCTCGTCCGTGATTTTTTCGTACCCGGCGCTGTTGTAGAAATCATCAAAAGCAGGTTCGAACTTTTTCGAATGCTTGGATATTTGATACAGGTGGAGGAGCTGGTGGGGAACAGGTGTCGAGTCCATGGCTCCCTCGCACAGACACATGGGAGAAAGAGTTTAGGGGGTATGGAACGGAGGCTGGCATCCAAGGCCATGTGTTATATCATGCCAGAGTGACACGAACCCATCACAGCTTGCGCTGTATGCTGGGAAGCGTACATACGGCTGACGTCCACGGCAGTGCGCATGTTTGGCTGATTTCGATCATCCCGAGAGCCGGTATGTTATGGTGGAGGATCGTCCCGTAACCTTCAGGGACTTCGAACGGCATCATGTCCGGTTAACGGGAGTCGTTGGGTACCCGCGCCCGAGTAACAACCCCAATACACGACACTTTGGCGTGGAAGGTGGCACGGAGGCGTTCGCTAACGTAATCAGCCGAGAACCGTGAGCAGACCGTCAAAACTCTAGCGGATTGTGGCGCAAAATTCAGGCCGGTCTGTCAAGTCTTCAAACTTCGAGGCATCTAGAACTTGTGGCGTGTTCAATACGTATCACAGATGACTGCGATCATGGTGGGAAGAAACCGAGATTCAATCAAGCCCCACGTGGGTTAACATGGCCCAAAGGACGGGATTGACGTCTTTCTCGCATGGTCGCCCTTCACTGTCTACAGTTCTCTCAATCTGGCTCTGTTGGATGGGGACAGCCGCTTAATTTGCCAAAAATGTCTCTGATTCCAAACTCCAACTCATATGCGACAACCACCGTTCCCCGAGTCCGAGTCGCCTCTCCCTACTATGTATAAGGAACAAACTCGACGCCCATAATGTTCTCAGCAATCCAAATTTAACTCCGCGAGTAGGGATACTAGACCGCAAACGAACCCTAATCCGACCCGTAATCAGCGGCTCGTTAGAATATAAAGGAGCACGCGATTCCTAGCCCTACGCCATTTTCCGTGCTTTTTCTTTGGTTCAGGCACGGAGGAAGGAATTTTTCTGTCGGTATAAACCCTTCCAGGATCGCGGCCTGTCTCTCCATCAAAAGCACTCCCAATCGGATTATTAGCTGCTAACTCATTGACTTCAGATCAGCAGGAGAGAAAATCGGGGTGAACGCACCACCACCAGAACCCGATGGTCGCACCAACGAGGATCTATTGGTTGTTCCGTCAGCGATAACATGAATCAACCCGTGGGCGGAGGGACCATCCCCGCCGCCTTTTGCTGGAGGCACCGTTGATGAATGAGATCCGGGATCAATAGCTTGGCTGGCGCTTCTGTGGGCGTGTGTGAGTGGAGTGCTTGTCGAGTAAGTTAAAATGCTGACAACTCCTTCAACACTTCCTCCATTTTTGGGCGGTCTTGTGGTGCCTCAGTCCAACACCTCTGAGTCAATTCCCACAAATTTTCCGTAAATTTGGGGTGGCTGGGCCGTCCTGGACGTTCCCCATGTGTGATGCGCATCACGATTTCCAACGCCTTCAATGTTTTGAACGGAACCTCCCCAGTAAAAATCTGAATCAACGGATAAGACGATTTAGGTACAGATGATTGACCGCCCTCTTACCTCAGTCATAACCATCCCGAACGAAAACACGTCGGATTCCTTGCTTACTGCCTGACCAGATCTCAAGATCTCCGGCGCAGTCCACCGGATAGTGTGGTTCTGATCTTCGGAGGTACCTGTGAGCGAGTTGGAACCTCGGGCGATCTTTGCGAGACCAAAATCCGTGATTCGTGCGTTTCCGGACTCGTCGACCATGATATTTGGCTACGGTTATCTCCATCAGTCAGGGTGTGCGGGAGTCAGTGATTGTGCGCACCCCTTTGAGATCTCCATGAATCACCCCGCTTGAGTGGAGATAAGCAAGACCTTGGGCGACCCCAAGCGACTGAGGAGAGGGGTGAGGTATTGTGCTGAAGGCGACGAGAATGCACCTACGAGATTAATGAGGTTTGCCTGGGGATTTTCCCGGACATAGTGCCTCAGTTCGCCACCGGGCATCCACTCCGAGACAAGTTGGAGTGGATCGAGCGTGACGCCCTTGAAAGGTACAATATTCGAGTGATTCAGGTGTTTCCACACAACAGCTTCTTTGCAAAACAGCTTCGAAGTTTGTCAGAGAATGGTGACTGAGGCGGAGGTTGTGCGAATGTGACACCTCTTTAACTTTCTCCTGATCGCCAGTGACAGATATCCTGAGTCGTTTGATGCAAACTTTCACGCTGATGGTCCCTTCATAAGCGTCACAGTACCCGCCATTCGCATTCGGCGACTGGCTAAGGGACAAAAGATCCCTAGGCAATTCGTAGGCCGTGGGAAGGACTTTTCGAAAGCCACATATCTTGCGTAACACACGGAGGCACTTCCTGGATGACCCCGGGCCACCGCGATCAAGACGAACAAGGACCTGTGAAATCGATCAGTTGTGCCTCTGTCATCGGGGTGAGTCCTACCTCATTCAGGTGGTCCACGAGTTGACGTAGTTCGCGTTCTGGGAGTCCCCGAAGCTCATCGATATATTCCTTATCGTGAAGGAGTTTGTCGAGTCGATCAGGAAATGTCCTGTCCAAGTCATAGAGACGCTGTAGGGACATGATCCGAAGAGTTGTTCGTGGACGTTCGAAGCCTGGGGTGCAACCAAGTGATGCAAACAGGGTGACGCTCTGGAGCCAGTTAGTATATGTAGTAAACGGCACAAGTAAATCGCGAGGCAGGAAGGGCAGTTTACGCATCGCGGGCACGATGCTAATCAACGGGTTTGGGGGTACAGGTTATTCAGTACAATGAACTATTCAATTCATTGAACTTATTACGAACATGCAGGTGTCCGAAACAGACTCATTGCTATTCCCCTTTGTCGTCGTCCTAATAGCTTGTAGGCTTGTTCTCCAAGCAAACCACCCACTATCCACGAAGAGGGCTAGGACCCCAACCTTGGACCAGAGTCAGCGTGGGGTAATGCCACGATATCGACGCGGCTTCGCATGATCGTCTCGCTTCATCAAAGGCAACTCACAGCCCGTCCGCTATGATATTGATCGGTCTATCATATATGTTCGGTCAGTGGCAGTGATTCGACTGGGCTGTTTCCAAAATCCGTTCAATCTAGATACCCGCCGGGAACTCGGGCAGACTCAAATGATGTAGTCTAAATGAACGGTGCTCGAGGATTTGCATGGTGGCTATGGATTTGTGGTCCAGACGGGTAACACAGTCTCAATTATCGATGTAAAATATTGTATGTGGCTATTACCAACGGAATATCTTCATTCACTTCACTCAAATATCCGCTTTTGCTGTGTACATGTCCCAGTCAACGTGGGCTGACACATTCCAAAAGACAGAATTGACGTCTTAGATGACCGCCCCTCGCTCTGTCTACGGAGATTCTCAAGCTCTGTTTTGCGAGAACAGCCGCTGTATCGCGGCAAACACGTCTACGTTTAAATCCAAACTAAGGTACGTGATACTACCGTGCATGGGCAACTGAGGGAACTGACGATGTGTACCAATTCCGCCAGTCGCCTTCCTGCCGCGCAGGAATGGAACAAACCTGAGAGGTATCCCGTTCTCGACTCACGCAATAAAAACTGAACCCGTTAGGAGGTGCATATCAAGTTTCCTAGAAGCAACGTCCCATCCTTCAGCAGCAGCAGAGCAATTCTATTCTCAACACGTAATCAGCGGGAGGTCAATGTGGTGTAAACGACCACACGTACTCTGTAACAAACTCTTCTTTGGAAGCTCGCTTGACCCTTCTTGCTGGAGCACAGGAGTAGGTATTGGCAGTTGTAATGAGAGAGCAGGGCCGCCAGTCGTTCGGTCATGATCCTGAGGAGCCGGTTGATCTGTGTTAACGTTTCGAGGGGAATCCGTCGGTCTATTGACCTGTTTCTGGCCGGGACGAACTGCGGTGGGTTTCAAGGTTTGATCCCCGGACTGGTTACCGTGTGTCTTAGCTGGTGGATGAATCGCTACAG
>MU118115.1:6483-28936 GCA_014904855.1 Thelephora ganbajun | reverse complement strand
GTGGAGGGGAGAACTTTTCGAGTGCCACATATCTTCCGTAACACAAGGAGACATTTCCTGAATGTTCCACCGGTGCGAGCGAGACGGTGGAGGGTCTATGGGAACAATTAACTAGATTTATTTCATAGGGGGGAAACCCACATCACTGAGGTAGTCCACGAGCTGAACCAAGTCGTCCCCCTGAAGTCCGATAAGTTTATCCACGTACTTATCTTCACGAAGGAGCTTTTCAAGCTCGTCAGCAAATATCCTGTCCAACTGGTAGAGACGCTGCAAGACCATGGTCCAGAGGACTGTTTAGGATATTCGGGCCAGGAGTGCAAGCAGACGGGACGCATGGTATCCAGAACTCGGACGGACATATATATATATATATATTAAATGCCGCAAGTAAGTCGCGAGGTGGAAAGGCATTTTAGGCATAGCGCACACGATTATGTGTAACAGGTTTGAGAGAGAGGTCGTGAATGTGGGCTTCCGCTACAGGATCCCGTGACTTGTTTCGCAGCCAATCGACTACTGGAAGCATTCAAAATGGTCTCACAGTCGTACCGTGTTCTTTGTTGTTCCAGAAGTTCTCAAGCGTCGATTCTTAGGAAGCCATCTATTCACGAAGGCCAAAACCCAGAGGTTCGGCGGCGAACTTCCCAGCATGGACTCGAAAGAGCTGCCCCGTCTGGGACGTACCTTGGTCATCGGAAAACGAGGCGGGGACGCCGACGTCATAAACGCATGGATGACTGAAAGTGAGGATGCCGATGAGGAACGCACGGCCAAGTTGTAGTGTTGATTGTCAGATTCTTTCTGTTGGACGCATCATCGCAGTCCAGTTGGAAGGTCGTCCCGATAATGTAATCTAT
Organism: Thelephora ganbajun; assembly: GCA_014904855.1. Classification (NCBI taxonomy): domain Eukaryota; kingdom Fungi; phylum Basidiomycota; class Agaricomycetes; order Thelephorales; family Thelephoraceae; genus Thelephora; species Thelephora ganbajun. Next base: position 28,076 of record MU118115.1, on the reverse strand, counting down.
AGATTTTGAGATAGAAACGTCGAGAGTGATTCAACGAAGAGTGCATCCATATGAGGTTTGCGTTGGATCTTGCCCTTCTAGCCCCAGCGACAGTAGTGGTGTGCGAGTCGTCAACTAAAAATAATAAAATAAGGTCGAATTGTCGCCCCACATCCAAGGACAGTGCACGTCTAGGGCCTTTTTTTCGATGGGGCCAGTTCAGTGAGACTGGAGTTGGTTTATTGCGCCCAGCGTGGCGGGCGGGGGGGGGGGAGTTACTGTTTTTTTTTACATACTAACTATGTAATGTAGCGACATATGCGAGCCTAGTAGGAAAGGTGTAACAAAATCATTCATCAGCAAAATCGTCAGCCAGTATGCGACAGTACGCGGAGGTACGCGGAGGTTCCCGAGGGTACCCGGCTCGCGTACCATCATTTCGGGTACCTTCATCTGAAATTTGAAGCCTCTCCCCCTTTGAATCTATGCATCCGGTGGTACGCGCTGGTACCCGACAGTACCCGAGTGGGCGCTTGGCGATTTTGCTGATGTTCTCTCTCGTCCTCCACGCTGTTCCCTACACTACGCCAACGCGATCGTAATTGTTTACACCTCCGACTCCGGCACTCTGCGAGGACTTACGTTATCAAGTCAATGGAAGTCAGAGGCGTACAAGGTTTGGAAGGTGGCTATGGATTTGATTAAGTAGGCAGATAGTTGTGCATGGTGGATGGCTACGGGGTTGGTCGTTGTGTTGAAACCTTGCCCAAGTATCAATCTCCGCGTCCATCGGAGAATTCTCCCATGGACTTGAGGGCAGTGAGGGTAGCCGAGTTACGATTATCGTTAACCATCGTAAACTATTGTCCACATAGAATCTCTCCATCCCTATCGCCCAAACCGTAGGCGCCGGCAGACACGCGAAATACACACCCGATCGGGTGTCTTACAGCCTGCAGGACGCTATGTGGAATCCACGCCAGGGACAGGCGGACAAACGCCTTGAGCTCCCAGGATGAAGCCCATACATGCCGTTATGGGTGTCGAATGCCATCTCAGCAGGAGGGCGGCGAAGTCGGAGAGGCCGCGTATTATGAACCCAGGAACGATCGTAATCACCGAGGGATATTGGTACAGTAAACGGTTCAATGCGCTCCATCTCCAAAACAAAGATTCTCTATTAATAAGCTCTGGATTAATAGGAGGCAATCCGGGAGGGAAATCGAACACGTGCTTTTAAATCGACACCACGCTCCGTGTTTCTTCGGGGGTGTTGTTTTCTCCGGGTAACCTACAGGAAAAAGGCGCGGGTTTAGAATCTTTCAAGGGTCCCACGTTCCTCGGAAAGAACGCACCGCACTGTTGCCGCAAACCCTGATGCATCTGCAGAGGTGAGGATCCCTGGTTCTCTTGGCGTGGATCGCTTTGGTTCACCTGGTCCTGGAGGCGAGATTCCACCCCAGTCTGCAATTCGTGATCTAGCATCCGAAGGAGCGGGTTTAGAATCAAGTCGAGGCTGCGAGGCGTATAACACTGACGGGAAGCGTTTCCAGCCGCATGACCATTCATCTTAGAGGGTCCCTTCGAAGGTTGCCTCGAAAGAGTCCCATCACCGGTTTTCACTAGGTCGAGGCGAGAACTGCTCTTGCCTGCATTGAGCAGATTGGTTTCTGTAGATTGGTAGTCATTTTCTCGGTGATCCAGGAGTAATACGAAAGGGACTCACTGGATTGGCCGTGCTTTGCCAGATGATTCCGAGACGGGTTTCTCGATAGGTCGATGCCTGCTCGAGGTGTCATCAGCCTCCGAAATAAAGTCAGATGGAGAAACGCACGGGAGGGATTCCGACTTGGGCCACCTTGGTTGTATCCGTCACCTAACTTCAGAACCGAGCCTCCATTCACGTCAGATGCAGGGTAGGCAACGGTTTAAAAACTAACATACGAGAGCCGCCGCGATTATCTCGTCGCCCCTCAGACCAATACTTTCCCTCACCGTTGTCGTCCAAATCACGGTTGAGGTCAAGGCCTAAGCCAGTCTCAGCAACGGCAAAAACCAGTTCGCGAACAGATAACTCACGAAAACCTTTGCCGCTCACGTCTTTCTTCGACCTGTTTCTATCACCGAGAGTATTCTTGAGGCTGACATGAGATTTTCCAGCACCGCCCGTGTGACCATAGGCTTGGTTGGCTTGGCTTTTCTGTAGCTCATCGAGGTCGAACTGGTGAGGGTCGTTAGGCATCGGAGAAGAAGGTTCAGATGCAGCTGTGCTCCGACGTGATTGCCTCCGGCTCATACGTCCGTTCGGCTGGCCCCCCTGCTGTTCACCAGGACGGTAATAATCTGTGCCAGATGGCGGGTCCTGCGACGGTACTTGGGAGGTGCCGTACGGTTCTACTTTGTGGCTCAGATGCGTCCCCGCGCCCCCACCACGGCTCGCTGGTGAGACCAGATCACTGCTATATTCCGACAACTGGGAAGAAATCTGTGGAGTAGGGCGGGAAGCTGTCGAAATTGTTTTGTGGAGTGATGGAGAATGTTTGGCTGTTGTTTCCGGAAGCGTTGCGAATAGTGACTGTTGCCCGATCGACAGAGTTGAAGAAGAATTAATTCCGCTGAGGTAGAGTTTAGTAGGAGGGGGCTCACTATACCGAAAGCCAGTGAGACCAACGAACATATGCCCAAGAAAAGAAGAGGGTGACTTACGTCCCGTTCAGAACCTTCAATATCCCTGCAACCTCTGGACGCATATGCAAGTCATGATGCCAGCAGCGTTGCATCAATCCCCACAGCTCGCCTGTGAAATCTGGATGATTTGGCCGAGGCGGGCGCTGGCCATTCATTATAGCCAACGTCGCCGCCGCAGGTAGGCAATTATTGAACGGAACCGCACCGGTAAACACCTATAGTGACATCAGATCGAAATAACCCGAAGCCAAGCCTAAAAGACACGCTCGTAACGCACCTCGATCATCACCATTGCGAAAGAGAATACGTCCGCCTCTTTGCTATATGTCCCCTTCTCATTCAGAATCTCTGGTGCTGTCCATCGCGCAGTATGACCCTGGTCATCCGAGGCGCTTCGCATCGAATCCAGATTTTGAGTGACTGTAGCAAGGCCAAAATCCGTGATCCGTGCGTGATCGTCGCCATCCACAAGGACATTTGGCTGGACATGTGTCAGCGCGGTCGTAAACAGGGCTTTTACCGACGACGTACTCCCTTGAGATCACCATGAATTATGTTGCGGGAGTGAAGAAAGTAAAGGCCTTCAGCGACGTCGGATAACTAGTGGCGGGAGTGAGCGTAGGATCAAATACAATGGGAAGGACACCTACAAGACTGAGCCGGTCTGCACCGGGGCATTTTCTAACATAATCCGTCAGGTCTCCACCGGGCATCCACTCTGAGACAAACTGCAGAGGAGTCGTGGTGATACCGAGGAGGTATACGATGTTTTTGTGTTCCAAGTGTTTCCACACCACACCCTCTTGATAGAAGGTCTGGGACTATCATCAGCAGGGGTAGACAGAGGAAGTGACGGCGGATAATGCACTTTTCGGGGATCCACATGATTGTCCTTGGAGTATATCCTAACACGCTTGACGCAAACCTTTAGACCGTTAAGGCTCCCTTCGTACACATCACCGGAACCTCCCGAGGCTACAGGCTGACGACCGACAAGCAAGACTTTAGACGAAAGCGCATACGATGTAGGTAGTATCATTCTAGCGCCGCATATGTGCCTAAGTTCGCGCAGGCATTTTCGGAAACCGGTGCTGGCAGGGTCGAGAGTATCGAGAGCCTACAGTGGCTTGAGTGAGGAGCGGAAAAGCGAGACACGGCGACATACCCCGTCCAAACAGTCGACAAGTCCTACCACATCATCGCCTCGAATGCCTTGAACCCATTGTTTATACTCTTGCCCGTAGAGTATGTTACTGAGTTGATCATGAAACTTGGAGGAAGAACTATTGAGGCGACGGAGTTGTTCCAAGGGATCGAGGGAGGACATGACGAATGTACCCTAGGGTAGCCGTTCGTCGGTTGGCGAAAGGAACACCTAAGAGACATTGTATATGTACCAACTACCTCACTTAATCCACGAGGTACATGGACGGGAAGTCGATACACGTTGCCACAGCCCTGCATAATATGTTCACCCGATACGGGTAAGCGACGACGATGAATCCTAAGTTGAGCCCGGCGGCAATACTGACACGCGTGCAATCAAAACTTGGGCCAAAGTCGTATATAAACCCAGATAGGTCCGTTCCAGAACCTGGTGACTCTCAGTGGTCGGCGGAGGAAAGGGATAAAAGAAAAACGTGGAAAAAGAGTGAAAACTAGCGAAGATCTGTGAAAATAATCTGCCAATCTCAATCTGTTAGAACGTGTCTCGGTTGGCAGCCCGCCGACTCCTCCTTCACTTTCGCTCAGTCATGATGTTTGCGCCTGGTTTTCACCCGCCTACGTCAACTTGTTGTGAGAACACGACAGAACACTGCTTAATCCCATCTGAGGTTGGCAAGGGAGAGAGATGACGTCCTCATGACTTTACTACTCAGCCAAAGCCTCGTTGCGACAAGTCAAAACCTGTACCTGTACAGCATGTGCGTGACTCAGCACTGCCCCTAGCCAACGTTTCCTGACCTGAAAAGTCGCCGTCGCGGAGTTGTGAGTTGTCTTCTGAGTGCTGAGGCCGCAAGATCGTGGGCTCTCCGTAGTACCACAAACTCGTCTCCAATCAACGAGGTTGGCCCAACCCAGCCTGAAGTATTCCTGGAAATATTATGGATATTTTCCGTGATCTCTAGCGTAGCCCGGCCGAAATTGCAGAGATTAGAAGAAGGGTCTATGAATACGCGAATCCTGCACAAGTGGGGTGTTCTTGTGTGAGATTTTGAGATGCCAGCTCTTCAAGACCGCTCTTCAATTCATATACCCCTCCTAATCCTCGAGGCGTCTGATGTATATATTGTCATCTCGCTAGCAGTGGACAGTCTGTTCGCGCTCTCACGCCCGCCGTCACCCTCTTGAAGGGTATCCCCCATGCATTCACTCGGTCCTCCACACCAGTCCCAGCAATTCGACGGGTTCCACGATCGACTTGCCAACCTTCATGACGAAGCGGTTTCAACCCCACCCACCACCCCGGGTCTGGCGGTCGCGCATTCTAGGTCTCCTCCCTGCCCCCCTCATTCGTTTATTCATTCCAACGCCGGCTCTCCAGGTTGGAAACTTTTGATCAGCAACCCCCTCACCACCGACGAACGAACCTCACTGCTCACCACCATCTTCTCGAACCGCGATGAGGTCCGGGTGATTGAAAATCTCAGTGGAGACGATGCTCAGAATTTCATCGACGTGACATACGAGGTACGTTCCCACCCTCTTCATCTCCGAAGAGCGGCCCCGCTGACTTGGCAACTCAAACTTCCGCTTCTTGTCGATCAGGCGTTAGATGACCTTAATCATGCGCCACGGGTGAAGTGCCTCCGCTTTTTGTGCAAGATCTGTGGTTGCCAATCCCTGCTCCCAAGATCACTGGTCATTACAGCCTCCTATGACCGAACGGGAGTCCCGCTGGGTCACGGAGGATGCGCGGATGTGTGGAAGGGTAGATCACAAGGCCGGGACGTCGCGATCAAGGTTTTGAAGATGTATCAATGTAGCAACCACGAGCAGATTAGAAAAGTGGGTTTCTGGCGATGTTCCATACCCGTCGTGTGCCGCGGAGAGCTGATTGTGACATGGTCAGGAGTTCTGCAAGGAGGTTTTAATGTGGAAGGCACTTCGTCATCCAAATGTGTTACCGCTACTAGGAGTGATGATGATTAACACTCAATTCGCGATGGTGTCGGAGTGGATGGTAAATGGCAATATCAAAGAATTTGTCAAGGCGCATACAAGCGCAGATCGGTTAGAGCTAGTACGGAGTCGCGTTGTTGCACTTATCGATAATCCCCTGACTTCTATAGCTGCTAGATGTTGCTAGGGGGCTGGACTATTTACATGGCCAGGAAATGATTCATGGGGATCTCAAGGGGGTATGCCTTCGAACCCTTCTATCGCTCCTCCGGGTGCTGACTTCACTTTTCTTGAGGCTAACATCCTGATCGACTCCGAGGGCCATGCCCGCATTGCAGACTTTGGTCTACTTACGATGATCTCCGATTCGACAAATCTCATCTCCTCTATTTCACGTGTAGAGGGTGGCACGACTCAATGGATGAGTCCGGAACTCCTCGATCCGGAAAGGTTTGGCTTGGATGATAGTCGCCCGACGGAGGAATCGGATTGCTATGCCCTAGGGATGGTGGTGTATGAAGTCCTTAGTGGACACTCACCATTTCCCGGATGTAAGGACCCCGTCGTCATTCGAAAAGTCATGGATGGCGAACGCCCCGAGAGACCTCAGGCAATACAGGGGACATGGTTCACAGATGGTCTATGGGAGATGTTAGAACGTTGTTGGGAGCCTCGACCAGATGACCGTCCAAGTCTCAAAACCATTTTTCAGAGTCTGGAAGGGGTAGCACGTCCATTGCTACCACCTTCTCCTACCACGACGAATGAAGACACCGAGACGGATACCGACGATATGTTGGATTCTCCGGTAACCAGCCCTGGTACACCCCTCATTTCACCCAAAACGTTATGCCGACCTTCAATAATCCTCACGGCGTGACAGGTCCGACGGTCCTGCTGGCTGGTGGTCACCTCTCAGCTTCACCACAAAATACTCCTTGTAGTGTGACAGACACAATGCAGGGCGGTGACGGTCAGTTTCTGCCATAGGTAGATGATGCGGATCTCACTTTTCCCAGCAGGGAGGATAGTTCGTGAAGAAAATCAAGAGTTGACGATACCAGCCACACCCATTCACAGACTCCCCACATCAGCTATCCTCCACCGGATCGCCCACTGGGACGGTAGTTCTCAAGGGATGAGCCAGGTGTTGACCACAGTGTTTGCGGCAGAGGATTACCTGGATTGCATCAGGGACTTGGGCAAGCGGAATATCGACCCACAAATGTATATCAACAGCCTAGATCAGGTCAGTTCATACTTGTTCCCAGTATGATAGAGCTGACTCAACGATTTGGTGATAGATCATCGACATCCTCCCGATTTATTCAGGTGTCCGGAAACTTTGCATCCAAGCATTAACGGAGACGTGCATTTTGTACCAATTACTCCCAACTTCCTACACTTTCGCCTCGAGGCTTAGCGAATCTAGCTCAACACCGTTCGCATCGGGGAGACACGCCAGTGTTTGGAAGATCACCAATGATGAGGGTGCGGTGTTTGCGCTCAGAGCACTTTGCGTATATGAGACGGATCCCGTGGAAAGCTATTACAAAGTATGAAGCACGGCGAAATCTTTGATTCTGTTGGGAATTGACCATTTGTCTAGAGACTATACACGGAAGTGATTATTGGCAGACATGTGAAGCACCCCAACGTCTTGTCGGTTGACGGCGTGGCGCCAGAGTTATTCAGATTCTGTACCGTGTCTAAGTGGATGAGGAAGGGAGACATGCTTCAGTATATTACGACGCACCCAGACGTTAATCGTTTGAGTTTGGTACGTCCCTTACCTCAACGGCTGAATTTATACTCACTTGTATGCCAGTTGATCGGAGTCACCCGTGGCCTTGAGTATCTGCACGGTAATGAAGTAGTCCATGGAGATTTGAAAAGTGTCAGTTGGGATTACTCTGGCGCAACCCTCTCTTTCACCAACTCATACCACCCCTTAGGGGAACATTCTCATCGATGAGGCCGGAATCCCCCGCCTCCGCGACTTCGGAAAGTCCTCTTGGTTCACACTCCGCTACTGTGCCCCGGAGCGACCGGAATTGGGACTCAAGAAGCAAAATGCGACATACGAGTCAGATGTGTATTCTTTATCCATGGTCATCGTGGAGGTGTGTCCGTTTTGGAGTGCGTTCCAATCGGAGCCGTATCATTTGTGCCTGTTTCAGCTCGCGACCGGACAGCCACCATTTCCGCAAGTCCAGGACCCAGAAGTGTACGCTCTGGTCTCGAAGGGAAAACGTCCACCGAAACCCCATCTCTTTGAGGCACCAGGATTGACTCCAGACGTTTGGAAAATTGCTGAAACGTGCTGGCACAAGAAACCGGAGGAGAGACCGAAGGTTCACACCGTCCTTCAATGTCTCGAGGAACTTGCTAATCGAGGTGCGTACATGGATACTCCTGTCGGAAGTTCTTACCATGTCTTGTTTCTACACACAGAGAGTGTCGCGAGGGGGGTTCCGCGACTTGGCGGGCTTTCGCTTCTGCGCCAATTACGTCTTGGTGGAGGCTGGATGGCTCTTGGGGACGGGGACCGACAGGGCGATTGGTATCGCAACCCTCACTGACGTTGCCTACCGATGTATGCTGATGACCGTCCATGTATTCACATTGGGTGAATTTTACTCCGTTAAGGATTCCAGGCGTGAGCATGAACCATGGGCTTGTCATCTGGTTCCACATTCACGGATCGAATCGGCACAAGACGGTGTATCTACGTTCGGTCCAGGGGGTATAACCCTCATGACCCAACAGCTTTCACGATAATAAACTGTCGGAGGTCTGCTACTCATATCGTACCACGCTAGGGAGGAACAGTCGGCAGGAATCACAAACCATCGGCCACGTTTCCTAGTGTCCTGACGAATACATCGCAATACGCACACGACCTCAGGCTTATAGCATGGTTGTATCATATGTGCTTGATCACCAAAGGGTGTGTCGGACGTAACTCTGCGCGTGGACCTGGACGCGAACCGAGTACCCACCTCGCAGGGGTTAAACCCTCTGGTTGTGATGATAATCTCGCGTTTTCGGCGCGTCATACGCGCGCGTTCAATGTAAGACAAAAGTGAAAATGCCAAACGACATGTGTGATGCGGACGGACAGGAGACAGGGAGTGTCGGACATTCCCGGTAGTCGAGCCCGGTATTACAGCTGTTTTTTGAACCGCGAGAACAATCTTCAAGTCTACTGTCCAGGTATTGTCCTCACCCACCATTCAGTAATTCCCTTCGCCTTCCCTTTCGACGACATTCCATGGGAACCACATGTAACCCGGTTGCATACAGCGCACTAAGCGACTGTCACATTATCCGAGGTTCCGCCAGCCAGTTTAAATTCCAGGGCACGCATTAAGGTTCAAGCAAACGATCGCAATATCAGCAATGCGTGAACATTTTGGTTCTCCAGATTGCTTCGCCTCTTCAAGTTGATCCATCCGTTCACATACGCAGTGACTCAAATTACGAACGGGGAAAGCAATCCACTCCGCGCTTCTCGTCGGCCCCCTGTTTTCGTTTGTCACCCCTACACGCAGGACCTTCGAAAGGTGGTGAGATCTATTGAGCCTTCAGAATGTATTTGATGCCAGATTTGACCCTATGTCGGTCGGGATCCGAACATTTTGGGTCCGGAGGGTCGACAGAAACTTTGGATTACACTACCCGTTCGAACAACTTTTGGCTATTTCTGAGGTCTCATGCCAACTCGTTAATCCGATGGCGTTCGGCCACATGGGCGATGTGCCTTTGGTTTGCCATTAGCGCCGTATGGCACTATATATGTATTCTGTGCAGGCGGCTAACTTTCCATCTAACTCCCTGCACCCTCTCAACCCGACCTACATCGCCCTATTCATACGTCTCACGCCTAACTGGTGGTAATGGCAACACGCACCCGTAGGGTCAAGGTGTCGATCCTTGACGATAGAATGGATACCCTAAACAGGATCGTAGTCGAAGTCTCCCCTGCACGACAGGTCTTCAGAACAGTTAGCGCTATCCTAGCTCTCGTTCGGGTGAGTACCCATGCACATGTTCTACTTCCATCGGTGGGCCCTCATTGTGATGCAACCAGGACAAGATGATTGACAACGAGGATGCTTTCCAACTATCCGAATACTGTTTTAACGCATGCGATGCACTGAAGACTGCGATATCAGGAAAGGATGCGGAGGATCTCGACGAACCCGTAAAGGTCACACTTGAGGACTTGAAAAAGTATGTTGGTTAGCCCTACCCGTCTGATTACCATATTTATCAACGCCAGGGTTATGTGCGAAATCGAGCGAACTCTCAGAAGGGGGGCGAGCACGCCACATTCCAAGTATAACAAGGAAAAGGTCGAAGGCCACAAGCTGGAGATCCAACAAATACTCGGTATCCTTAACGCTCCGAGTACGCCCCCAGATAACGGTGGGGTTGAAAGTGTCATCCCCATGGCGCGGGATCGCTCTGGTACCACCACCACCACCTCTATGGCGGAGAGCGGTACGTCCCCGCCCCCCCTTCATTGATCTTTGCTGGATGGTGATTATACCTCGACTCATATCTCTTGCCCAACTTCAACACTACAGCCGTTCGGTGTTTGATCGAACGTGCGTTTTCCCTGCGCGACCGCCCCTCCCTGATCGAGTTGGTTTTCTCGAGTAAGGACGGGAGCAACACGATCCGTGGCCTTCGTAAGGAAGATGCGCAGTCCTTCATTGACGTGATAGATGAAGTGCGTTCTACAACTGTTTGTTATAGAAATCTGGTTCAAATTGGTGCTCACACATCCCGTCTGGTAGGCACTGCTGGAAATGCACAACCTTTCACCGTTGACCCGAAAGAGGTGCCTCAAATCGTTGTACAGGACATGTGGCCGCCACGCGCTTCTTCCGAACGCCATGAAGATTCTCATTTGGTATGACCGAATGGGCAGCGCGTTGTACAGGGGTGGGTTCGCAGACGTGTGGAAGGGAGAACATTGTGGACGGGAGGTTGCGGTAAAGGTTATCAGAACGTACACAACGAGCGACTTGCAGAAGATCATCGGGGTAGGTTGTTGGCTGCGCTATCAGTCAAGCAGTCGATACACTGACCGAGCTCTATTTAGAAATTCTGCAAGGAGGTTGTGACTTGGAGGACCCTTCGGCATCCGAATGTGCTGCCACTGATAGGTGTGATGATGACTGAGACCCAGTTTGCGATGATATCGGACTGGATGGAGAACGGAAATATTACCGAATTCGTGAAGGCGAATCCAGAGGCAAACCGCTTAAGGCTTGTAAGCTTTCCATTCGAAATCTACCGTCTCCGCCGCACATTCATAAATGGTCGGGTAATTTCTAGCTGGGAGGTGTTGCCAAGGGACTGATCTACATCCATAGCCAGGGAATGATTCACGGGGATCTTAAGGGGGTACGTATCGAAGGCTAGAGTCACTCTTCTACCTTACCGAGCTTACTGTCAAGGCCAACATACTGATCGACCAAACTGGCCGCGCCCGTCTCGCTGACTTCGGTCTGCTCACGATCATCTCGGACCCCACCAATCTTTTGTCCTCGAGCTCATACACGCAGGGTGGCACGGCTCGATGGATGAGTCCGGAGCTTATCGCTCCACAAAAGTTCGGTTTCGAGATCGGTCGCCCAACAAAATCTTCGGATTGTTATGCTTTTGGGATGGTCATCTATGAGACTATCAGCGGGAATCTGCCATTCCACAAATACACAGACCTTGTCGTTTTCGTTAAGGTCTTGGAGGGTGAACGTCCTCCTCGAGAAGTTGGGTTCATGGACAGCTTATGGGAGATGTTGGAACTGTGTTGGACGCCTCACCCGAGTTGCCGTCCAAACATTGAAGATGTTCTTGGGTGTTTGGAGGGAATTTCACAGTCTTGGGAACCACCTTCTCCTGAGGTTAATGGAGAGGCGGGTAACGGTATTGATTCAAATTCATCGGACGATTCTTCTGGTACGTCATCTGGATCCATCTCCTCTGCAATGTTTTGTGGTCTTAGTGTGTTCCATTTGCCTGTGTTATTTTCTGCCCCTGCGCACCATCAGTGCACAATGAAGCTCCGAGCGCCCCCGACAAGCTGAACCTCTTAGATCTTTGGGCTTCTGAATCTCCTTCATCCGACGGTTCGTTTTTCTCCCGCTTTCCATTCAAGTCATCACCTCACAGATTCAGATTACACAGATCGGCGTGATCGATATCGCGATCCCGGTGATACGGAGTGGCGTGAATATCCGTTTCAGGATCCTGATAGTCTCGTGCAACCTTCCACCGGACCTTTCATCGGTGTGGCAGGGGCTTACTCTTTGAAAGAACATCTAAAGGTACAGTTCGGCAATCCTCTTGTACAACCTGCACTTTTTTTCTGACAAACTCTGCGGTGTACAGCTAGTCCACTCGAGGAACAATGGTACAGGTCGTGGAGTAAGAATATTGAGAAAGACGATAGATTACTACGGTCCTCACTATGACAAGTAATGAGGACGCCTACATCTTTAGGAGAGTTGAGCCTCCTGCATGGTACAGTACTCTAGCGTCGACTGTATCTATACCTCGAAGGCATTCCAGAGAATGTTACCCTGCGTGCCAGAACGACACGGCGTCGTTCACGACTCCCAGTTTTTCGTGGAGATTGTGTGGCGAAACACAGTAAAAAAAACGGAATAATATTCACTCCCTCCAGCGCAGAAATCACGGGAATGCCCCATCCTTCGGGTCCTTGGTATAAACACACGAACATGTCCCCCCTTACGCAGATTCTGCACATTCCACGGATAGTGGGGTCACGTAGATTGGAATGCAACACCAATTAGCGCGGTGTCATGCCTCTTGTAATCGGTCCATAAGTGTTATGGCAGAGCGCCCGTAATATATCTCCACGTTGGTTACGGTGCACTCGATAGGGATCATCGAGGATACTCGTACCATCCTTAGACTTTCTTCGGCATCGGGTTGGAGAAGGCACACACCAAGTACAAACGAAAGGAAAGGTCGAGGGTCACAAGCTGGAGACCCAAGAGATACGCGTTGTTCTTGCTCTACCGAATTCACCCATTGGTAAGAGCGGCGCGGTTGAAAGTGTCACCTCCATGACCCCGGATCATCCTGGAGGTACCGCCGCTACCTCTTTCGCCGACGGTGGTACGTCCTCGGCGCCCCTTCGCTGATCTTACACGGAATACTCATTGCTCTGATTCATCGTTCTTTCGCAACTTCAACGCTTCAGCCTGTGCACGTTTGGTCAACCGCACTTTCGTCGTACATGAACTGCCCTTATTGATTGAGACAATATTTTTGAGTGATGATGAAGGCAACATGGTCCATTCCCTCGGTGGGGATGACGCCCAAACCTTTGCCGACGTGATAGACGAGGCACGTTCTCCATTTGCTCGTCAACATGAAATCCTGTTGATTGACAGCCCATCCTGTCGACTAGGCACTGGAAACCTTCGATTTTTCGCCACGGACCCGGAAGAAATATCTCAAGGCTTTGTACAGGACGTGCGGTCGCAACGCAATCCTCCCGAAGTCACTTCGAATCCCTCTTTGCTATGACCGACAGGGCATTGCGCTATTCCAAGGTGGTTTTGCGGACGTGTGGAAGGGGAAGCACTGCGGTAGAGATGTTGCGGTAAAGGTCATAAGAGCACATTCATACAAGGATTTGCAGAGAATGGTTGGCGTATGTCACCGGTTACGTTCTCTCTCCGCATGTCGATGCACTGACAGCACCATGTAGAGGTTCTGCAAGGAGGTAGTGACGTGGGAATCACTCCGGCATCCGAATGTGTTGCCGCTGTTAGGGGTGACGATGAACGAGTATCACTTCGCAATGGTGTCCGAGTGGATGGAGAATGGGAACATTAATGAATTCGTGAAGGCGAATCCGGACGCAGACCGGTTAGGGCTCGTAGGTTTTCCATTCAGAGTCTCACCGTCTTCACTTCACGCTCATGGATGATCGAACGACTTCTCTAGTTGGTAGACGTTGCGAGGGGACTTATATACATTCACGGCCAGGATATGATCCACGGGGATCTCAAGGGGGTGCGTTCTTGGCGACCAGAGTCACCCTTCTATCTTACCGAGTTTACCTGCCAAGGCTAACATCTTAATTGACCAAACTCGCCATGCCCGCATCGCGGACTTCGGTCTGCTTACAGTCGTCTCGGATTCCCCAAACCAGCTGTCTTCGAACTCGCACACACAGGGTGGTACGGTTCGATGGATGAGTCCGGAGCTTGTCGATCCGAAGCGGTTCGGGTTCGAGATCAGTCGCCCGACAGAATCTTCGGATTGTTATGCGCTCGGGATGGTCATTTACGAAGCGATTAGCGGGCATTTCCCGTTCCACAAGCATGCCGATCTAATTGTTTTCCTGAAGGTCTTGGATGGTAACCGTCCTTCCCGAGAAGTTGGGTTTGTGGATGGTTTATGGGAGATGTTGGAACTGTGTTGGGAATCTCAACCGAGTGCTCGTCCGAGCATTGAAGACGTTCTTCAGTGTTTGGAGAGGGTTTCGAATTCGTCGAATTCACTTTCTCCTGAGGTGGATAAAGACACAGAGGATGGTGATGATTGGGACTCAGCAAGTGATTTTTCTGGTAAGCTTTCTCACTTCATCCTCTCTACAAAGTTTCACGGTCTCTACCTTTTTTTACGTAGACACAGGGTTACCACCACCCAATGAAGGAGATTCACTGAGTCGCGCTATACCGACCTCTAATCCGTAGGTTGCGGTAGATCATACCAACGATCGTGCCACCTCCGGAATCGTGTCCCATAATATACACCAAGTTACGGAAGTGCTTCAACTGCGGTCAAGTCGACCATGATAGTTGATTGTTTGTGGCACGTCTATTCTATTCGCGTTTCAGTAATTTCCAAATCGAAGAATAATAGACTCGCGTAGTCACCCAAGTTCAAGCTTCAAGACGCAAGATCACCGTCGTTAGCCCTTTCAGGTTACGCGCACGAGACGTGTCGTTTCGATCTCGAGTTCATATAACCTGATATCGAGTATGGAACGTGTTTCCCAATAAAATGTTCAGGTCGCCATTAATAAACAGTCGCTTGAGTGTTGACCGGGTGCATTGAATGTTAGTCTCCCACTCGGCCATGCGGTGGGCGTGTCCTCTTGAGGTTGGGTTCCAGCGTGGGTGCCGGTGAGTAGCTGAGCATCAAATTTCCCAAGGGGGAGGTCCGTCGCACGATGCGTATAGTTCCTGTGAAATGACAAGCGGTCTTTCCCACCAGATCCTACAGTGTCTTTGCCACGTAAGGAACAAGAATGAGTGGATAGGGACGTCGTCACTCGTGGTGGAAGGCGCATAAGTCACATTGGTCCACGATCTCCAGGTGCCGGGCGGCGGAAGCAGCGGAGCCAGAGTGGCTGAGGTGGCCACTACGTGAACTGGCGCGTCCGGACTCGGTATTATATATTGGACCGTCCGCGTCGTTCTCTGTCTTACTCCCTCCTGTCTGGTTGCTCATGACCCAATCACGTTCTGCAGCCATTCTCTCTGGTTTTATATGCGGTTGTAAGTTTCGATTCAAGGTCCATCAGGCTGAGGATCTTCCGCTATCGTAATGGGTGTCTGGGGTCCGGATCGACTTAGCCCTACACTCACGTGCTGTCGGGTATCTCAAACTTATTGACTTAGTGTACGATGGTCAATGTACTACGGCCACGACCGCTTTTTTGTCCACGAGCCGCGTGGATCAAGGGAGGCGTTGGGTACTTATACCACCTCATGAATAACAGGCAGTCCGTTAGCCCATGCCAGAACGCTTCGTCCCTCATGTCCTCCCTTGGTCTTTTGGAACAACTCCGTCGCCTTAACAGGTCTTCTTCCAAGTTTCAAGATCAAGTCAGCAACATACTATACGGACAGGAGTATAAACAATGGGCGCAAGGTGTCCAAAGTGATGATCTAGTAGGGCTTGTCGACTACCTGGACAAGGTATATATCGCCGCGTCTCACTTCTGCGCTCCCCGCTCAAGCAACGGTAGGCTCTCGATGCTCTCGACCCTGCCGGTCACGGTTTCCGCAAGTGTCTGCGCGAACTCAGGCACATATGCGGCGCTAGAACGATACTACCAACATCGTACGCGCTTTCGTCGTCTCTTCTAATCATTAGTGGTCAGCCGGTCGCCTCGGGAAGTTCTGGTGATTTGTACGAAGGGACCCTCAATGGATCGAAGGTTTGCGTCAAACGCGTTCGGGTGTATTCCAGGGACGATCCGACGAAGCACACAAAAGCGCGTTATTCTATCATTTTCCCCGTCCGCCGTTGCTGACGAGACCCATAGACCTTCTACCAGGAGGCTGTACTGTGGAAACGCTTGGAACACAAAAATATTGTCCCTCTCCTCGGTATCACTTCTACTCCGCTTCAGCTTATTTCGGGATGGATGCCCGGTGGAGACCTGACTGGGTACATCAAGAGGTACCCCGATGCAGACCGACTTAGTCTGGTATGTGTCCCTCATGTTCTACTTAATCTCACACTCACTCCCGCCGCAAGTTATCTGATGTCGCTGAAGGCCTTCAATTTCTCCACTCTCACAACATAGTTCACGGTAGTCTCAAGGGAGTATGTGATTGTTCCGAGCCCCGTTTTACCACACTATTGACACGTGTCCAGTCAAATATCCTTGTGGATGCCACTAGCCACGCGCGGATTACGGACTTTGGTCTTGCTGCGGTCACTCAAAATCTGGATTCCATGCGGAGCACCTCAGATGATTGGGGTCATATCACACGATGGACTCCGCCAGAAATCCTGAGTGAAGAGGGGTCGTATAGCAAAGAAGCAGATGTTTTCTCTTTTGCGATGGTCATGATTGAAGTATGTTATGAATGATTGTTTGTGTCACGCTTTGATTGACTACCGTCTTGTATCACTGCAGGTATTCACTGGCGTGGTTCCGTTCAATGGTGGCCCACCTGAAGCGGCCGTGGTGGCAATAACGAGTGGCAAGCGCCCATCTCGCCCGAACCACCCAAGTTTCACAGACGAGTTGTGGGCATTGATACAACACTGCTGGCAACAGGACCCTCACTTGCGCTTAGAGATTTCGGAGGTGATAAAAGTTCTGTGTGGCTTGTGGGTACTCTCATTTTGGCGATCACGCATTCGCTGACCCGACGGTTTTCTCCTGTGTAGGGAGCCCCCTCCCATAAAACCCTCCACGCACGAGCCTGCCTCTTCAACTCCAACGATAGGGCAACGGCGACTACTTGTTGGATATCAACAAGCAACATCGCATCCCCCTTCATCCCACAACATGGTTTCCTCGTCTTCCTCCCCCACTCCGCAAATATTCTCCCAGCGGCCGAACTATGGCATCGATCTTGTCTCTCCAGAGAGCCGTGGTAAAAGCGTAGGGGTGGGTAAGAGCCAGGAGACACGATCACACAATAGTTCCCAAGCGATGATGCAAGATCTGCCGTCTGATGCGGACTATTACCGTCCCGGTGAGCAGCAGGGTGGTCAGTTGAGTGCACACATTACTCGGAGGCCATCGCGCCGAGACACGGCACAACCTGAACCTCCACCCTTGGCGTCCTTCAACCCTCCACATTTCGACCTCAGTGAGCCACAGAAAGACCAGTCTCGGGACCGGGTCTATGGTAACGAGGGTGGAGCTGGAAAGTCTCGGACCGACTCCCCTGCCACTCTTGGTGGTAGAAATGTCTCGAGGAGGAACGTGAGCGGCAAAGGATCTCGTGAGCTATCGGTCCTTGAACTTGTTTTTGTCGTTGCTAAAGCCAACATAGAATCGGATCTTAATCGTGACTCAGACGACAACAATAATGGAAAGCATTTGTCTGCGGTACGACAGAAGAACCTCGGACATTCTCGTATGTTACTGATTCAACCTTCCCTATTGGCCCCTGATGCGGGTGAGGTTCGACTCTGAATATAGGTGATGGATACTACCAAGGTGGTCAAAGCCACAACCCCTCCCGTGCGTTTTCCCATTCAATTACACTTTGAAGGCTGACGACTTCTGAATTCTTTGGGTATCAGGCCATGACTTGCGAATCAAGAGCAAATCTCGAAACCGGTCCTGCATGGACTTGGGCGAAACACTCTCTGAGGACACGGGAAAGTATTGGTCCAAGGCACAACGGAGCGACACCAGAGCCTCTCGTACGCTACTTGTTTCAACACATCTCTACTCACCACCTGACACAGGTGGAGGTTCGGTCCTGAACGTAGGTGACACAAAACAAATGGGATACCACCAAAGCGGTCAAAGTCACAACCCCTCCCGTGCGTTCCTTCGTGTGATTATATTTTGGAGGCTGATGGAATCTCGAGCAGGCACACACCTACCGGACAACTTTCTTCGGCATGACCTAGCACAACCTAACAAATCCAGTACGTTGTCTCGTGATCCACTAGGAGCACCCCGAGAATGACTCTGAATCAACAGAAACCGATCTGCGAGACGTGGGCAGGATTGGTTATCGTCTCAATCCCTCACACACAGGTGATGGGACCCTTTCGAGAAGTATTTCCAGAAGGGACACACCTGGCGAGAATACTGGGAATACAAACAGGAACGCTCGTCAGTGCCATGCATCCCCTGCGCTCGAGCTATTCTGAGTTCTTCGGGTATCAGGCCGTGACTTACGAGACGGGAATGAATCCCACAACCGGTCCCACATGAAGTCGAGTGAAGTACTCCCCAAGGACCAAGAACTTCCGCTTCCCCAGGCACATCAGGATCATCAAGAACCGCTGCAGGAACCGGAGAAGGCGTCGAACCCGCAGATGAACGATGTGTTTCCCTTGGGCACACGAGAACCCGCTGATGTCAGATCCACACCCGAGCTTGTGGGTGATCCTCGGGATAGCCAGGAATGGGAAGCCAAAAATGTTCCGGGAAACGCATTAGGTGGGCACACTGACCAGGCTCGTTTGCGACTCAACCGATCGTAAACCGCTTTGACCAACTACAGACCGCGCAAACACTCCGGCCTGGAAAAGGCTGATCAGCGATCCTCTCACCATGGAGGAACGTGCTTCTCTGATTGCGACAACCTTTGTAGACCAAAATCAGGTCGAGATGTTCAAACATCTCTCTGGGGCTGATGCCCAGACCTTTGTTGATATGCTAGACGAGGTAAGTTTCCGCACCCCTCACCTCCGGACACGGATAAGTAGACTCCGACTCAACTTTCACACCATCTTGGTTAGGTATCGGATAAACTCTCACCACAGATCCGCAGGAAGTTTCTGCACGCTGTATACAGGATTTGCGATCGCCAAGCCCTGGTCCCGCAGTCGCTGGTAGTTCCGCTTTGTTACAACCCAATGGAGAGCCCTGTGTGCCAAGGTGGATTTTCAGACGTGTGGAAGGGTAAATATCATGGCCGGGAGGTCGCAGCCAAGGTTTTGAGAATATACAAAAAGAGTGACCTGGAGAAGATTAGAAGAGTGGGTTGCTGGTGGTACTCGTCGATTTGTTACATGTATTAACAACTGACCGTGCCTTGTAGAGATTCTGCAAGGAGGTTGTGGGATGGAAGACCCTCCATCATCCGAACGTGCTACCGCTTCTGGGCGTGACAATTGACGGGGATCGGCTCGTGATGGTATCAGAGTGGATGACGAAGGGTAACATCAACGAGTTTGTGGAGGCAGACGTTAACGCGGATCGGTTGGGACTTGTATAGCTTTTGTTCAAGATCCTTGTCTTTGATTGTCGCTGATGACTGCATAATTTCCGTAGCTGGGTGACGTCACTAGAGGGTTGATCTATATGCATGGCCAGGGACTAGTCCATGGGGATCTTAAAGGGGTACGTCTTTGAACCCATAGCCACCCTCCTGCGCGCAGCTTACCTAGCCCTAAGGCAAACATCCTGATCAACCACGATGGCCAAGCCCGTATCGCAGACTTCAGTTTACTCACAGTAGCCTCGGACCAGGCAACCATCATATCCTCATGCACAGAGGGTGGCACGATTCAATGGATGAGCCCAGAGCTCCTTCACCCCGAACGCTTTGGTTTGAGAAAGAGTCGTCCAACGAAGGAATCAGATTGTTATGCGCTGGGGATGGTGATATACGAAGTGCTCAGTGGGCGAACACCATACGCTCCATCCAAGGCATTTGCCGTTATTAGGAAGGTCCTGGACGGCGAGCGCCCTGGGAGACCTCAGGGGAAGGAAGGGAAGCTGTTCACAGACGCCATATGGGGGGTGCTGGAACTTTGTTGGAAGCCTCAGCCAAGTGACCGGGTCAGCGCCAAAGCTATCCTTCTGTATCTGGAGGGAGTTCCATTGCCATTGCGGTCGTCTTCTCCCAACACAGATGGAGATTCGGATACGGATAGCGATGATCAGCCGGATGCTATGTCGAACAATCCCAGTAGGTTTCCTATGTCACCTCGAGCTCACCTTTGGTTACCCTTGTGGTATATCAGGTCCACCACCTACACACGACGGCAGTAAACTGCCGGGTTCACCACAGGTCCATCCTGGTAGAGTGGTGGATCAAACGCTTCCCTCGACAGTTGCGCCAGAAAAGAAACACGACGAACTCCCTCGGACGCATCAGGGAACACAAAAACCTCCACCTGAAATGAAGAGGTGTGCCGGGGCATCAGACCCGCAGATAAGCGGTGCGTCTCCCCTGTATACGTAAGAGCCTTATGAGATACTAAATCTGCATCTTTTCTTCAAGGTGGAAGTGGGGATAGGCAAGAGGGGGGAGACCAAATTGTCCCGGGGAATCCTCCAGGTGGGTACATGCACCAGACTTGCCCACGGTCCAGCCCATCATGAACTTTTTGACCGACCGCAGATCCTCCGATAGTTGCACCGGTGGAAAACGGAGTATGGTATTCAATAAAAAGTATGTATTGAGTTATACATCCGGTTTCCCTGTTATCAACGCTAACCTTGTCCCATAGAGAACCTTTGTTGTTGTTGCTGAACCCGAACGGATACATCAAGGCGCCTGCCGGAGTTTGCCTTGATAACTGAAATCTTTCCGTAATCTAGCGACATACTGCGTACGCCGCATCATCACCTTCCACCTCAGGTGGCATCCAACGCCGGTAACGGTAGGGGTAGGCTTCATCCCGCGCAGAACTGTGAAGCGCACCTGTCTCTTACATGTTACCCGTACGTGTCGGAGGGTGCCCCCCGCTGAGCACGATCTGGATGGCCATGAGTATAGGTCCCGGCTCCGACTCCCACCTCGCCAAGTAGGTCAATCAACGGCGCGATTGTTCCCCATTTAGCGAATCGAGTTCGCTTTAAGAGTTCGAATGGGGTGACTAGAAATCACACTTTCGTTCCTATCATTTTTAGTATATATAAGAGCATGTACCTAGAGCAGTAACTGTCTAGGGGACAGCAGAGCTTCTGTTTAAATCGTTTGATCAGATCGACATCGCGGAAAAGGCCGGAGCCACATAAGCACCATATAGGCCCGTAAGGGCCGTAAGGACCCACGGGGTTCGTAAGCCACTCGCCTCTGTACATAAGGGTAGAAGTATACCACCGTATGCCCGCGAATATAACGGAGGTTTCACGAGATCAGTGAGCCGTCATAAGCGTCGTGAGGGATCACGAGCCTCGTGAGGGAAATATGACTATACGAGCCATATGTGACATCGGACGTGACTTACGAGGAGGAGATGCGCCATATGTTGGGGACGCAGACCTTACGAGGGAGAGCGGGTCACATGGGCCTCATGAGGGAGTATATACCCTATGATGGAGGGCGGATCCTCACAAGGGAGGAAGGATCCTCGTGAGG
>MU118114.1:27835-58608 GCA_014904855.1 Thelephora ganbajun | reverse complement strand
TGTGTGTCCTTCAGAAATTAGTAATTTCACTATTCTACTAGATATATTGTGGATTAAGCTTGCTATGGGCTTTCCAAGTCTTATAAATAATTACATAGGTCATTCCTATGTGCGACACCGCCTTCCTCCATCACTCCTCTACTCCGATTTGATCTGGTTCGCCGCTATGTCCTCCCACCGTTCTCACATTGCTCGTCGTGCCGCCCTTGGTTCTGTCGTGGACCCTCTTCATGGCCTCATCTCCCTGGGGCTGACCGATTGGGACGGTCGCAATCAATTGGCCAACAGTGCCATTGACGGGATGCGGTTGGCCGCCAGTCTGGCCGAGCGGTTGCTCACGCTCCACGAGGGGTTGGCCCTCGAGGTAGGCGTTTGCCTTGAGTGAGAGTCCGTCTTGCTCAACTCTTTTCGCCTTAGGTCTCTTCCCTGGCTCATCAAGCGCAGATGCTGGTGTCCTCCCTCGATCTTATCACGGTCGCTCATAATGAGCGTTTAGGCCGTCTCGAGAGTCGCTGCTTTGAGCAGGAACAAGAGTTGGGGGAGTTGAGGGTCAGGATGCTGGAGCTCGAGTTGGCATGGGAGCGAAGGGAGTTCCAGACGTCGTCGGGCTACGTCTCTGCAGCGGGGGAGGGGATAGAGGAGGAGGAGGTCAAGGGAGAGGTGGAGATGGATGAGGAGGGATTATGGTCCCCAAATTCCTCTGATCGCGCCGTCCTGGCCCTTATTCCCGATGCTCCCTCCTTCCCTGTCTCGTAGTAGAGGTACCCTAGGCCAATCCCATTTCATTTCTTGTTTTTCCCTCAGACGTTTTGTGAGTAAGGAAATGATGGTATATTGCTAGGTTAACGAGGTGTACAGGAACGCGCGATGACAACTATTGTGGGTTTGTCAAACGAAGGGCCGTCCGGAGTAGGGCTCACCCATACGCAAGCATTGACCGCCAAATCCTTGAAATGGCTCAGCTGAATGTGGTCTCGTTGAAGTATGGACTGAGGAAGAAACTCGCATTGAAGGAGGAGCACAGCAACGTGATCAAGGATAAGTTCCCTGGGTGTAAGGCGCGATCTATCCTCTTTGCATTGGACGGTCACTAAGTCGTATTGAACAGATCCACACTATACACTACTGGCCCCAAGAAAGAGGCTGAAGATCAACGAGGGTCTCCGACGACAACTCGCTGACCTCATTGTCACCCGATGTAGCCCAGACTTTGGGACACGAAAGATTCCCACCACGATCGCCCGCAACTACATCCCAGGCCAACTGACTGAGTGGGGGAGGGCTCAATTGGCAGGTGGTGGTGACAGGATCAAGGGGTATGTGCTCATCAACGAAAATCGACCAGCACGGCGCACTTGTTGTTTCGTCAGGGTCAGTACCTTGATTCTCATATGCAGGTACTGCTGACTGACTTATTTAATTGAAGTATGAGTCGCTCGTGGATAATAACGCCTCCAACGACCTACCAGAAGACCTTGTTGTAGAAACCTCCTTCGCTCAACTCCTGCGCATCGTTCAGCTCGATCTTCCTCTGTCCCCTGAGCTGTACCACCCCAAAGCAGAGACGGTGCTCCTTGCGCATGTCGTCACCTGCAATACAACCCGAAACGAGGACCACCAATGGGAATATTCCACCATGGGCAAGACACACTTCATCGACCTAAACTCGATTCAATGCAGCGTTGGCCGAGTTCTCGACCGGGGAAAGTGGAGGTTCATCGATAGGAGCGGACCCACAGCCCACATCGAGATTGCCAGCCCTGCGACGTCATCCCAAAGTTCTATTACAGTCGCTTCAACATCTGATGGCTTTGAGTCCGGCTCGTCCTCAAGCAACGGGTCCACAGGAATGTCCGAAGACTCTTCACCGCTTCGGTCACCTGGCCATGACGAGGACGCTATGTCTACGAGTTCGCTTTCTGAAGGGAATCAAGTTTGAGTTCCCTTCGTGTTCATATGATTATAAAATTTTTGTTATCTACGATCAGTACCGAGCTAGTACAGACGCGGATCAGTACACGCTTTTCATAATCAGACGGGAATGTACTGCAATGTACTAAAAAAGAGTACAATTCCTTTTTACAGTGGGATTTCTCACATCTTTTATTCATCTTCCGTCAGCGGGGATTCCACAAAAAGCTGTTATCTAGGTACATCTGCGTCCTAATCAACGTCGACAGGCAGCTTGAGCTTGAAGCTTGGAATATAACTCAAGTGTGCGTGCACACCCAAAGTTTCCCCTGGTCGTCTGCAAGAGTAAAACGGTACCCCCCGACACCACCCCTGGACCCCTCACCAAGTATTTCTTTTCCAGTCGTGATCTGCCGGCCGCTCAGCATCACCTGTTGCTATGACTCGGATTGAATGAACAGCTAGATGCCATCAAACCCGCGGTTGGAAGGCAAATCGATACTTCGCTCATAGGATGAGTTCTGGGACGTGGACAATTGCAGATCGTACCGTGCTCAAGTGGCGCGCGCGAGTCATGCGAGGGGTAGCGGTACGATCTATATTCTTTTTGCACGACCTCACTCTCTCCAAGGAAAGCTGTACTTGTGCGCCATGAACCTTAGTTTCCGTTGCGGAGCTCTGATTGGCAGCTACCTCGGTGTGCTGAACACATCTCTACATTCGTACCGAGGAAGTCGAACAAGAAACAATCATTCTGGGGTCCATTCGTGAATATTGAATAGTTACGATGAGGTAGGGAGAGGGAGAGGTTATATTAAACGCAATGGTGCGCCCCACGTGCCGAAAACCTACGAGCCCCCGGCGTTTCAACTAGACTTCCAGATCCGTCCAAGGCTCAAGCCGTTTCAGTTGCCTCGAGGTTCTTCTCTTGGTCATGAGCGCGGGCGATCAAATCTTTCTTCTCAGGAACGAGACCGGGGACCGCGAACAAGAAGACGGCGAGGAGTTCCGGTAGAGCCGCGAGCGGGTACCATACGGCTTCGTTTTGACGCGAGATACTGCTGATCGTGGCGGTGAGGTAGATCTCACGGATGAGCAGGAAAATGACGATCAAGCAGAGGATGTACATCCCGTACGTCGTTCCGAAGGACGTCCCCTGTAACGAACCGCGTCCTATGTGGAAGGTGAAAGTTTTGAGTCACCGATCTCCGGATTGCGAGGGGAGGGGGATGACTTACTGAGTGCGGCGTTTTCCCCGCGTACCAGGAACAACGTGTGGACCGCCAATAGGGCGGTGACGACGAGGAAGATGATCACGCTGACCTTTCGGAGAGTTTTGGAAAGACTGATGTCCTGTGGCTTTGTACTAGAGATGTACGTGGACCCGGTGATCCCAATCACGACGGCAGCGACGAGCGCAAGGCGAATAAGGTGCCTGTTTGAGGTTATTCGGGAGATTGGGTTTCTCCTCACAGTTCCGCTGATGATATCCCTGCGTAACGACAACGATTTGAGCACTTTCGTCAAAGTGACCAACTAGAAGTGTGACTCACCGGTCGAGGACGAGGAGATACGCAGAGTATAGCAAACCGAAGAATCCGACGCTATACACGATCGACTCTCCAATGACCAGTCCCACATCCGTTCCCGCCGAGGAAGAGCCCGCGAGCACCGCGCGCATAACGAAGGCCGTCACTCGGACTGGAAGCGAACAGTTAGTCTCCTGCGATCTCCATCGGAAGAGGTATTCGACAGCTCACTTGCGCAGAATAACGAGAGGATGATGAGAACATATGTTGGGTTCCGGATGGCCCTCCAGAGGTAGTACGGTAACAGGATGCCATAAAATACGGCAAAAATGACCGCGGCTGCGACAGAGTTGATTCCGGAGGCATGGGCGTAGTTGATCTGGCCGCTTGAGGAAGACATCCTAACCTAGGGGACAAGGAAGAAGGGGGTGGAGGGGGTTGGGGACGAGCGTTGGTCTTGTGAGGGTCTTGTACGTGTTACTTATACATCCCTCTAGCTCCGATACCGGCCAATGTTCTGGTCACCCGTTGAGATCAAGAAGGGCGCCGTTTTCTAGAATACATCATTGTCAGTGGTGGAGGGGGATCTTCAGCCTGGATCTTCGCGGATCGGCACTAAGTAAATTTGGCAGGCATTATGTGGTCCGCTGCCATAATACCGGCGTCAAACGCCAGATCTGACGTTCCGCAGTTCGCCTTCAGGCGTTTAAGTTCCCCACACAATCAATCTTTGCATAGCATGATCACAAGGGAAGTCTCACTTTGGTATTTGAGTTCGGCCATGAAAACGTTGACCGAAGGGTTTGAACGAGAAGCGAACGGCATCTTTGGTAGGCCCTGGCATATCTTCGTGCATGCGGTGCGGGCGGTCTGCCTACAACGGCAAGTCTCCGAGGTATATGGAGTAAGGATAGGTCTGGCTGTGTACTACTTACTGACTACTGGACATACTGCGGCGTAGGTCACGGACTCTCTTCAATTGAGAGGATAATCATCGGACCGGAAAACGTCCCAATCGGTGGACTGCTTGCACCGCCCCGCGGAAGCAGGAGTGTGTGTACATAACATCCCATGACGCGCAGCAAATAAACGAGTTATCGTGAGAACGGACTCAGAATCCACCCTGACTGCACCCACCGTGGTGGTAGTTCGTCCCGCCTGTGCTGCGTAGGCAAACCAGTCCCACCTTCTCGTTTTGCCTTTGTCCGGGCGCCCCTCGGGTGGCCATAAAGCATCACCCATTGTATGTAAACCTCCTGAAGTGTGGGCAGTGGATTCTCGAACTGCGGACATTTGTTTACGCCTAGGATCACGGGAAACCACTCGACTCATCAAACGAACGGGTTTTTGGGAAATTCTAAGCCTGAACTGGCGATCGTTTGCGAGTTTTGTGGTCGCTCGTTCTGCCGCCTCGAAGTCTCTGTCCCGTCTCATCCCTGGTGCCAAGCGGCGCAGATGTATCTCATTCCAACTGAAACATCCAACAGAATTGATGAGACTTACGTTCTGCAAGGGGGAAGTGCAACCAAAAGTGCTGGTCACTTACCATCCCCCCGGCCAGCCCAACAGTGACCTCCTCGGCTCAGGAATGGTCATTGTCCTAAGAACGATGGTCTAAGGAATGGCTCCAGCTGGACGTACGTTCCCCTGTTCTTTCTTTCTTCCTCAATGGTATTTCCTGTCTTCACGCATTGACCGTCGTTATCGGTGGCATACATATGGTGGCTCTTCTTCAATGTTCTAGATGCTCTCTTGTTTCCAGTGCCATCAATTCTGCCCCCGAACTTGAACATCAGGCGTGCTTCCCTCCCCTCTCCAACCACTCTCCCATCTCCGCTCCTGC
The DNA here is from genome assembly GCA_014904855.1 of Thelephora ganbajun. Classification (NCBI taxonomy): domain Eukaryota; kingdom Fungi; phylum Basidiomycota; class Agaricomycetes; order Thelephorales; family Thelephoraceae; genus Thelephora; species Thelephora ganbajun. Next base: position 53,325 of record MU118114.1, on the reverse strand, counting down.
ATCCCTGCCGTCACCTCTGATTACTTGTTGTATGCCAGCTCCACTGTTCCAGGAGGTTTTCTCGGGTTCATCCTTCTATCCTCAATGTGTACCCCTCTCTCGATCGACCCCCACGACGAATCCCTGGAGTCAGCAAACGTGATTTCCAACCGAGGAAGTACTCATCCGGTACCGGAGTAGGACCACTAACTCTGAAAGCTTGTTCGCAGACCATCTCTGTTTATCATGTCTCACTAGTCACCGGTCACCTCTCTGGCAATCTGATACGCACACGACCGCCGCTTTTTTTTTTTGCCGCACTTTGACACTAGTCGAGCCAGAGGCTTATGTTAATGGCAAAATCAACGTTGGTCATTGGGACGAGGACAGGCTTGACTCTCCCGACTCTTCCTTTTCTCTTCACTTCGCGACCTCTTAGTTCGTCATCATATTATTCAGTTATCCGTAGCCATGAAATTGTCTTGGTCCCAAGGGTAGTTGTTTTAGGCATGGGTCCGGATGGAAGGATGGGCCACGTCGACGTCGTAAACTTCAAAACTCTTCACATGACCCCCTTTTGAAGTCGGGTGTAACCGAGCGGGTCAGCCTCATCCCTCCATATTCAGCATGCTCCTTACTCTACCCCAAGAGACACTCAACGAGGTCATTACTCACCTGCACGGGGAAGAACGCGCCTTACAATCTCTTTCACTAGTCAACAAAAGGTTAACGGAAGAATGCCGCCGCCATCTCTTCGCGTCGGTCCGCATTGACAGCGGGACGAAACTCTATCGTTGGTTCGACGCGATATCTCCAGGAGAGGACGGATTGTCCAGATATGTGCGCCTGTTGGACATGGATACATGGTCAGACGGATCGTTGTATATACCCAACCTGATACGAGACCACCTGGTTCATCTCCGTTCGTTGACCCAAGTAGAGCACCTCAAAATCCGCCCATTGGAACTTCCAAAATTTTCAAGCCAGGAGTTGGTGGATTACTTCGGTCACTTCTCCTCGACCGTACGCTCGATTTCCATCCGGCCGACGGGAAGTTACTGGGCTATCCTTCATTTCCTAGCTCTGTTTCCCCTCCTCACAACCACGGTTATAACCTCCCCCTTCATCTGGGGAAATCCGAAGGATGTGGATCTCCCGAGCCTCGTGTGTCGCGGAGACCTTATCCTCAAGGTCTGCAGGATCGATAACGCCGATAATATCCTCTCGTGCCTTACACGGCCCACGACGTGCTATCGGAGGTTGGGATTAGGGCTTGTGAAGGTAGACAATCCTACCCCGCTCGAAAGATTTTTCGGGACTTGTGGTGGTTCCTTGGAGTCCATCCAGTTCATCTGCTGCTTCTTCGGCAAGTATGAAGCATCACCGTAGCGGTATCTTACTGACACCAACGTCTTATAGGCCCATCGGTCCATTGCCCTGATACCTTGCTCTCCCCCTTAACCGAACTGCGAGACGTCACGTTGTCCCTTCGGTTTTCAAACGACTACTCCGGCACCCTCACAATCCTATCATCTATCACCTCTACCAAAGTCAAGTCAGTGACTCTTTTCGTCTGGGAATGTCAATACCCAGACGACCTCGTGGACTTTCCCTTGAGGTGGATGAAGATAGAGACCGCCTTGTGCAGGTTGACGAGGTTGAGGAATAAGACAGAATCTGTGGGTGAGGTCGTGTTGAACGTGTATTTTGATGAGGAGGAGCTTGCGAATGAGGTTTCGAGGTTGTCGGAGATAGGGGAATTCATGCCTCGATTCCGGGAGGGAGGAGTGGTGAATGTTGGCAGGCAGCCGATCGATTTGAATCGTGCAATGCTCAGTATTATGCCGGAGGAGTTCATGTGAAGATAGAGGTAGCAGTCAGAGGATGGCAAAAGTGCGCATGCCATAAGTATACCCCCGTACCAGCTTGTAAACTGTACAATCAACGCATTCCTTGCCACACACAACTCTGCCCACGCCAAGGCAAGCCCGGATTTTGCCGATATTACCTTGGTCGATTTTCCACATTTCGAGTTTCTACTACTGTCCATCCCAACCTTCATGGCTGCAACCCCTGTACATCGTTCTCCCCCATCCCCGTACGAACGTTCCTTACTTAGTCGTCTGCCCATCGAGGTGAGTCCAATCCCCATCGCAAAAACTTCTCGATCACTTACACCTTCGTCTCTTTTTTTCTCCACTAAAGTAGCTAATCTACGAGACCCAACTGTTTGCACTGTCAGAACACTTTCCGTACGTCTGCAAGTATCTTTGCGGAGTGTTCAAACAATCTCCACCCTCCTTTCGCGCTCAGTACATCCTCGGGAGACTCAATCAGGTCACGACCTTAAACCGGGATTGGAATGTGTTTACCACCGCACTCTTATATCCGATATGCACCCAGGAGACTGTAGAGGCTTTGTTCCGACTGCCCCGATTCCTCACGTACGAGAAGTCTGAGACTGGCGATCTGAACACCAGATTACCTGCTCCAGATCCCCCGAAGCGGCTGTTCAGAGACCTCCGACCCCGGGTGCGACGAGGGATACCGATTCCCTGGTCCGAAGAAGACAAACCTCTTCCCTTTCTCCGATACCTGTTCGATCTATACTATACGAGACGTATGATCACAGGACCCCCCAGGTGTGATGCCTACGAAGGATATGCCCTCGCGAAGGCCGTCGCAGCGGGTTTCGTACCTCTTGTCAAGTTCTTGTTGGGTCACCGGGGAGACCCAGGAGCAAAGGGTGCTATCGCGGTCATGGTTGCCATTCAGAGGAAGGACCTCCGGATGGTAAGGTTGCTCATTGAGGGAGATCTATGCGATTCCAATGGTGCTAAAAGGAGGAGGGTTCCGGATAGAATTACGTGCACGAGAGCGATGTTGCAGAGGGCGGCAAAGGTTGAAGCTCAGGACATCGTACAATATCTTCTCGCGAAGGGGGTGACACCTGACATGCAGACATTACGGTTATTGCACTTGAACGGATATGAGTAACCTCGCGTTCTGGTTATCGATGTTGTTTCACTAGTAATACAGGGATTGTAATTATGGCCAGCTCCACCATCGTAATTCACGTCTCGGTTGGAGTCGGTTCCTCTTCTTGAGGGAAGTAGTAAGGAATAAGATCCCTACAAAGATAGTGAGCGGACAACGGAGGCGAACTAGGTATCACTCACGAACCTGTAGACATCTCTGTCCTTATCGCTCCAAACGACGAAAATGACGCGGTCAAGCTAGCAGAGTACGTCAACACCTTCGGCTGTGAAGAAGGCAACGACCCATACCTTGTCTCCATCAGGAGTATCCAAGAAAAGTCGTGTTGTATCGAGTGCGATATGGGTGGCATCCTCGATAGGGTAACCAAAGATACCAGTGGACAAGGAAGGGAATGCCTATGATGCGCCTTGATTTAGCAGCGTCGATATACAAGTAGCCCATGAGAACGTACGATGTGCTTCAGGTCATTCTGAACGGCAATTTCCAGGCTAGTCTTGTAGCAAGACCGTAGTTGGGTGGCTTTGGTCTCGACATTTCTTGAGGAGTAGACGGGGCCGACGGCATGGATTATGTGCTTCCTGGATCCGGCTAAGGATGAAAGAGGGACATCGTCAAGGGAGATATAGCTCACGCAGGGAGGTCGTAACCCTTCGTGATTTTGGCAAAACCGGTTTCGCAACCTCCCAGTGTTAAACCTTCCGGTCCAAATAAAGTGAGCGAGATGCGGTGCGTTATAGGTCGCAGTGTGTCCATACTCACATTCTTTGAGGAGATTTCGACCTGCGGCTGACTGGATCGCTCCGTTGACTGACGAACCGGTTTAGTAAAGTCATGCGTTCGGTTTGTTTGTGGATTTAGTACCTCCTGCTCCATCTGATCCGTTGTTTCAGTGAGGTTATTTGGGATAAGATAAGAACGAGCCACACCTCCGAGACGGTTGTTGGCAGCGTTCACGATGGAATCAATCTCGAGAGTTGTGATATCGCCTTGCCTGTACAGAGTTCACGTTCGTACTCCACTCTGGACTCATCTGTAGATGGGTGTGACCGACCACAACGATACACGATCCAAGAGGGCCGCCTTGTGTGGGTGCTTGGGTGACTTTACGGCCTTGAGCACGCTTGCCTTATACGATTCTTGGAGGGTTTTGATGGAAGCGAGTCTGAGAGGCATCTCTTCATCAGAATCGGTCATTTTCTGTGGATCTTAAGAGAGTTAGCAGTCGTGAGAATCTCATCCAGCGGAGGTGGGTGCTATTGTTTAGCCGATCCTTGCCAAACCAAGCCTCAGGCCCGTTCTTCTCTTCCACGACTGTCATTCACTCTCTTTTCTCCCTTTCTCGACTCGGTTCCTCAAAATGAAGCTTGCCACCGGAGTTACTGCTTTGGCTTTGGCCGCCATGGCCAACGCTGCTACTTTCACCGTATGTCGAAAGTGGGACGTGATCGGACGTTTCAGCCTGAAGTTCACGTCGCTTTCGTGCCTTAGGTGACCGTTGGAATCAGGGAGACGGATGGCCAACAGGGTCTCGGTTTTGACCCTTCGGCTATTCTTCCTCAAGGTGAGCGACTCACGACTCACGACCTCCATTTCGTCTGGCTGAAAACTTACGCAGCTGGTGATACCATCGAGTTCACATTCCAGCTCCCAGGTTACATCAAGAATGGCGTGGACGTTCAACATACAGTCACCCAGTCGACGTTTGAGGCGCCTTGTACCCCCAAGGAAGGAGGTTTCGATACCGGCTTGCAGACCACCACCACGACTGGTGGAAAGACCTTCGCCCTTCCCGTGCGTTCTGCTTTCGGATCTCTCTCATTCTTTACTCAAATGGAGTCGCATCACCTTTAGGTCAACGATACCCAGCCCTTGTGGTATGTTCGGCCCTACACCGATTCACAAAGTATTGACGAAGCCCTGACATAGGTTCTACTCCTACGCCAACAACGATTGCAATGCCCCCATGGTGTTGGCTGTAAATCCACCCCTCACCGGTCAGACCGCTGCCTCCTTCCAAGAAGCGGCCAAGACCGCGACAATCAACCATCCCGTTCCACATTCCTCCTCCTCCTCCTCCTCCTCTCAACCAAGCAAAACCAGCACTGGATCTGGCTCCGGACCTACCGGTGGCAGTGGCAGTGGCGGAGGAGCTATGGCCAATGAAATTAACAGTGTTCTTGCGTTCAGTGCTTTCTTACTTGCCTTGATGTGAGATGGTTTTCGAACGCGATTCGGTTGCTCTCTTGTCTGCCTGGAGGATTTTCTATCGGATTCTCGTCACTCGCTTATCTACTCATACGTAGCATTATTTCTCGGCTAATATTGGACATTCCGGTTACTCGAGGAGCACATTGACCAGGAGCCGTCATCTTCGGCTGCTACGCGCCAATCGTGGGGAACAGCCGCAGTATATACCGTGACATCGCCGGTTAAGTGCGCCGATTGGTCCAGAGACTACCTCCATCCAGCAACTCAACATATGGATATCGAGGAGCAGACCGGTTTGCTGGCACCCACGTCAGGGGATCTTGAAACTGTTAAGGTCTTCCCGCTCATTCCTCACATCCGCAAAGATGCGATAGTACGTGTTATTTTGAGCTCGAAGTTTGTGGAGGTGGTGTTGAATCTCTCTACCAGGAGTCCATAGGTTCGTAGGAAGGATTGCATTAGAATTTTGGTGCTGATGGGTGTTTTGTGTGTGGTATAGACACTGCATTGAGCTGGGAGTGAGTGTTCCGCACAGATGTCTCCACGGCGAGGTCATAAGCTCACAATGGATTCGCTCCCAAATTCCTTGGGATTCCAGGCAACTCACGGCTTCAGACATCAACTTTGCTGTAATCCGTCCGCTCGTTTTCAAATACGCTAGACTCAAGAACCTAGCCACGGTCTACGCGTGTCTCGTCGTCCGCTCCCATTTCCTCTCACTGGCCGGAGAAGATATGGCCTACACCGGTGTTATGCTCGCTCGTGCGGACATGTGCGAGATCCTGGCTATGAAGCTCCTGAGTCGATTTTCGTCGAGCAAGCTCCAACTTGCTTCGGTGCTGATGACTAGTTGGGATCCGTTGACTGGTGCGCCGGAGAATGTGTTTGAGGAGGTTAAGATGTTGTTGGGTGGTGGTGATGACGAGATGAATGATCCTCAATGCGCTCTCGAGGTCAGTCTTCTAATTCCACTATGATGCCTGCTCGAGACGCGTGTGCTCACGCGTTTATTCGCGATCGCACCGGACATCAGATGGCGATCGCGACACGGGCTAAGTATTTTGTGGCCGCGCCCCTCGTTCAAACAGTCGTGAACGACGTGTATTCGGGGACTATCGTCTTTTCGAACGTGGCTACAGCCCGCTCCGTGCTCGCGGATAACTACAAACAGAAAGCGATCGGGGTTTACGACCATCGGACTGCCCCGTTCTTGGACCATTATCGGTGCGTAGCACTAAACTGGAAAATAGTTGGGTCGCTCAAGTTTGAGCGCCGTAGACTGAGGGTTCCGAAGTATGGAGCTATCTTGGAGTTCCTCAACTTTGCCGCCCTACTCATCACCTTCGTGCTCTGTCTATCAAGTGAGCGTTCTTATGTTTCGGGTTTGTCCTTCACGATGGATCATGTTAATGGTTGTTTGGCATACAGACACAGAAACGAGTCATATGACAGCCTATGAGATATTTTTCATCATTTTCGCGGTCGCTTTTGCTTTGGATGAGTACACGGCCTTCCGAGAACATGGATGGGATGGTAAGTTTCGTAATTGGGAATGGGGTGGCGTCGGAACTCACAATCACCAATACAGTATACCTTGCTAACGTTTGTCATCTTCCCATGAACAACGGAAGCGCACTCAAGTTCAGCGTATGACAGATGTGGAATGTTTTTGACACTTCGTTCATTGTAATTTTTTTACTGTACATTATACTGAGGATCAAGGGCCTCGCTACCGGTGATGGTGGGTCTCGAACATTTCTGCGAGTAGGACGTTCACTGAAACTGGAACGGCGTTTCTTGTAGGGTCGTCGTCGGAGTTAGGTTTTGATATTCTGGCTTGTGGAGCGTGCATCTTGTTCCCCAGGTGATCTCGCAAAAACCAGTGGGTTTCATGACCAAGCTGAGGGCTAACTGTTATCTAGGCTCGCGTTCTTTGCTGTGAAGAACGCCGTTGTGGTTTTGTATGCTTTCGCAACCTTTCGGAAATATGTGAGACTAAATGTGAACGTTAGGGCTTTGCGCGCCATGATTGCAGAGTTCGTGTTCTTCGTCTGTATCGCAGCCATCTGCTTCTCTGGTCTGCTGTTCACCCTGCACACATTATCCGTTGGCGGGCCAAACCCGTGGAGTTGGAGGGCTATTACATGGCTGATGGTTCAAGTTTGGTTCGGGAACACATCCTTGTCGTTCGGACAGGCGTCCAGCTTCCATCCGATTTTTGGTCCTTTCTTGATGACTGGGTTCGCCGCGTTGTCGAACACCATGTTACTGACGAGTAAGTATGAATGGCGGAGGAGCGTGTCCGGAAACCACAGGAAAATTCACGGCCCTTTCAGTATTGATCTCGATATTGTCGAACACGTTTTCTAGGATCGATGCGGTACGTTGTTTGGATATACTGGATTCGGTCGACCCCCCTTGACTCTAATGATGTCCATAGAATGCCAACAGGGAGGTTGGTCATTCACGGCATGCGGACGTGCGGCACAATTCACTTACAAGGTTTCCGTCACCAGTATCTGTTCCAGTTTGCCATGGCCACTATCGAAGGGTATGTTCCGAGGACCGCGCCATTGTACCTTTCCGAGCCAAAACTCTAATATATGCCAGATCGAAGTCGGACGCACTTTTTAGTTATCAGCCTCCTTTCAACCTGGTAGCTTTCCTCGTCCTATGGCCGCTAAGCTACATAGTCTCGCCTCGGATATTACACTCGGTGAATGTATTTATGATTAGGCTGACGGTAAGCGTACCTAACAATTTTCCATCCGATCCTTCCAAGCTAACTTCTCCGCGCTCATTGAACGTCCAACTCAATTCGGACGACCGCCGCCTTTCATCTACAATAATGGAAATTGGAAATAGTCTTTCCCGACCCTCGTGGTGATTGGGCTTTACGAAAGAGGGTTCTCGGCGGCGCAACCTACAACGGAAAGATGGGAGGCGACAAGCTCCTTCTATAACAGTATCAGGAATATGCCGCTCCTGGACGCCATTGTAGGGACAGGTTCAAACGATTTGTACGATGTGATCTTCGATGTGGACGTCACGCCGGAGGAGGATTTGTTTGGTAACCTCGAAGAGGATGAACAGCCTGCCCTCAGGTCCATCGCCTCGAGCACTAAGCTGAGAGGTAACAGAAGTCGAGGAAGGACACCTGGACCTGGACCGGCGACGAATATTCGGAGCCCACCAAGGTCTCCAACGAGAACGAGGGGTACTTCAGACGTCTCACCCAAGATGCGGCCGATAACGCTCTCGACGACCAATCTTCTCGAACCAGGGCAATCAGGGGAACCTCCATCTCTCGGTAAGATGAGCCCCCTGGCCCGATTGTTCACGGGGGACAACCCGATCAGAGGGCGCACGACGAGTATGGGCGGCGGTGCCGATCTCAAGAAAGTCGAAGCACTATTGGAGGATATCAAACATCTGCCGGTCAACAAGTTTACTGAGGAAATGCGGGAGCTACAGGTGAGGTTCATTTGCTTGTCGACATTGTTGGTCAACGCCCCCTGCCCCCGCCTTTGGGTAGTGGGATTTACGTTCAGTCATTACCCTTTGACGGTATACCCTCGGGCTTTGTGCGCGGTTATCCCGCAGCTCTGCGCGCCGCTGTCATTTTTTCTCTGACCTACCACGCTTCTGTTACATCTGATGGGTTTGATTCGTCACGAACTTTTCACGCTCATCTTTTTGTTGTCTAGGATCGCCAAGCGCGGATTGAAAACCTTTTGTTGACGCTTACAAGAGGGATGAGGCACGACGGGATTACTTCTCGCCAAGATAGCGTGTAGCTAGTTTGATACGTTGGGTTCTGGACTTTGAAAAAGAGACGGGAATCTGGCGCCTTTAATCCTCATTATGCGTAGCGGAGCCTTTGAAGGTGGGAAAGCGGGAAAAGTGAGACCCCGAGAACTTTGATCGAGATGGTCGGGGTTCCGGGGTCATTGAACGAGGAGAACAATTAGGTGGATGTTGAGATGACAGGCCGATTAGCGGTGCCCTTGTCTACCCGCTGAGCTGCATATACCTATATCATTCAAACACTGTTTATGCTCCTTATCCCCTTCCTTTCCTCTCACCACCACCCCCACCCAACTACCCCAAGTGGCCGATGAAATATGGGCTCTTGTCTCTCCACTCCCGTAGACTTTGAAGGAGACGTTAACTTATACCACTTTGATCTCCATCGGGTCGTTGGAAAGGGTGCCTTTGGCAAGGTGGGCATCGCTCCCTCTGTCCTCTTGGTTATCTTGCATTCGCATCCGGTCGTCCCCCCGGGTGGACGTGAAGCCGTGGGACACCAGGCAGCGCAGGGCGGGGATCCATATTCGGTTGCCTTTGTTCTTCCCGAACGTGGAGCGTTTTTTTGCCTCCGCCCAGCCGGCTTCCGGCTCTTGGCTTTCGATTCCATCGGATCCAATCTTTTTGACGTTCAGTATTCTGGACGGACCAACTAAATGTGTCACATTGCGGATGTAGGTCCGAGTGGTTGAACACAGGAAGTCAAAGAAACTGTTCGCTTTGAAGTACATCGACAAGGCGCAGTGCTCGAAACAGCGAGCCGTCGCCAATGTCATCCAGGAACGCAGGTTGCTCGAAGAGGTCAGACCTCCGAATTACTTGGCTCTGAATTTTGTATCGCTCACCTTTTTGGTTCTGGGTTTCTTGGTCTTCCAATTGTGCGGGTTAAACTCAACCAGATCGACCATCCGTTCATCGTGAACATGAGCTACGCCTTTCAAGACGACGAAAACTGTTTCTTTGTTTTGGACCTCATGCTCGGAGGTGACTTGAGGTGTGAGTACCTGTCCGCCTTTGTTCCTTTAACAGATGGTGAACCCGTCCCTGATTCAATATAATGTACCGGTATCTATGCCGTTGACACGCATACAGTCCATATGGAACGCAAGGGCGAGATCAACGAGAAGTGTGTCCGCTTCTGGACCGCTGAACTGGCGTCGGCATGCAACTATCTCCATCGCCACAAGATCATTCACCGGTAAGCTCCTGAGGCACTAACCAGGCGGATTTTCGCGACAAACGCTGACGAACGATTAATTTCGTATGCAGTGATATCAAGCCGGACAATGTTCTCTTAGATGCTCATGGACACGTTCATCTCACCGACTTCAACGTGGCTATCCATTATTCGGAGCGCCGATTGCACACCAGTGTGGCCGGCAGTATGGCTTACATGGCGCCAGAAATACTCGCCCGTACGTTGTTTCACCAATATCCTGCCGTTGTTTTGATCGTGTGTTCCGGTCTAACCCCTCCCCGATCTTTTTTGTCACAGGCAAAGGTTATACTTGGCATGTGGACTACTGGAGCCTAGGCGTTTGCGTCTTTGAACTCCTCTTCGGACGGCGACCATTTGAGAGCCGTTCGGCAGACAAGTTGACACAGGCCATTACCAAGGGATCCATCAAGTTCCCGCTCGGTGCAGACGATCAGTGCAGCAAAGAGGGGCAGAAACTTGTTCTTTCGGTGAGTGTAACTTCACTTTGACCCCCGATGGTGATGGACGGATGTCTCAACGCCACACTTTGATTTTGATCAGCTCCTCGATCGTAATCCCAAGACGAGGATAGCGTGTCAGAGTCGGGAGCGCGGGATGAACGAATTCAAGAAGCACCCGTGGTTCGCTGATATCGATTTTGACAATTTGATGGAAAAGGAGATCCAGCCGCCATTCGTCCCTGACTTGAAGAGGACCAACTTCGACGTGTCGCACGAGCTGGACGAGTTTTTGATGGTCGAGAAGACGCTCACCCACTCGCAGAGGAAGAAGAACGTCGACGTTGACAAGATGAAACCTGAATACAGGATGTTAGAAGAACAGTTCACCGTGTACGATTACACGAGGCAAAAGCGGACGTCGTATTATCCGCATAATCAGCCGATCGTCGTGAACAAGGGTGAGAGCGAGAGCTACGTGATTCCATCGGCGACGAACACGGTCGTGCCAAACCAGACGTATTTGGAGCGGTCGACTGTTCAGGCTTCGATGGCTCAAGTTTCGACGGCCCAAGTTTCGATCGTGGTGAATCGGTCGGATGAGGACCTCAGACTGGCTTAAACCCCCTCACCTCACGTTCACTTGCTACTTTCCGGACCTCTTCTCGTTGTTCAATATGTGGTTTATCCTGTTCATGCTCGTTCACGACCACCTGCCTCCGACCCACGTCGTGAGTCTTGTTATTGGTTTGGACATTTGGTCCAGTGGGCTAACCCTGGTTGCATGCACAGCTCAGTCCCTCACCCACGCCCTCGTTCATAATACCTAACTTATACCTTCGCTAATGACCGTTTGTTTTCCTTCTTGTTGATTTCACCACCACAACATGAACCTCATCACGCATTGCTACAAACTCGTCCATTCGCATGTTCTCTCCTCTCTCCTTGTGTTACTTGTTTTTTTGTTCTTTCTTCCCTGATGCAGGCTCATTCTTATGTTGTGTAACCCGTAGCTGACCGCTTTACCCATCAGTCCCCCACCCTTTTGTGGCCGACCCTGCGACTCTACCCAGAAACTAAAGCCCATATAATCGATATCGGTCTCACCCATTTGTTTCGTTCCCTTTACACTTTTTTTCACCCAATTGTATGTGCGTTTAGTACAATTTCGTTTCTCTTTCCATAACTTCAATACTGCACACGGTGTTCGCGCCCTCCATTTCCCTTTGTGATTTTCTCTTAGAACGAATGCGACCATAGATAACGGCGATTATCTTGGTGACAGCCTAGACACAATAAGCCCTGTCAATCGTGTCAGAGGCTAGCTTCTAGCTGGCAGGCCACGTACAGCTTACGAGTCGTGTGAAATCCCTGTTTGACGCCTCTGACAGCGGGGTGAGCGACGGGCGCTTGTTGGTTATTGTTGCTATTTGTTGAACGGTGTTTTGTGAGAGATATCCCTGTGTAGCCTCGGTTCTACCATTCAGTTGCGCTTAATCCTGGAGATTGACCGTTGAATATCGAATGGGGGTCATACATCCGTATATCCGTGTGTAGAGATCATGAGATGGGGAACGTTGATCACCATTTCGTGCTAACTTATTGTTTTACGGTACCGAGAAGGGTATTTGTCGCTCGGTACCTGAAGTTAAAGTCCGCTGCTAGGTGTATCGATCAAAGAGGCCTAGGGGCTTCGGGATTCTTATCTCATCCTGGATCTTTTTGTTTTTGTTTTTGTTTTTTACGTGCTTCCGGTGATCGGCCGTATACCAGGGACGTTTGAGGTACCGGTTGATGGTCAATCTTGACTCTTTTGTGATCACGAACTGTGTTTCGAAGCCTGTTCAAATGCGGCCCTCGTGGCGTCAAAGGGAGATCCTGGTATAGGTGGTCTCAAACAAAAGTGGGATAGACGGGCGCTCCTAATCACAATAAGCAGACGCTCCGCGCGCTCAGCGTTCGACTGCCAGGGAGCAGGGAAATCCACGGCCCCAGTTAGGCTTTTGAAATATGTGACGCTAGTCCAAGGCGTACGTTCACATCACCCTTTGGCACATCCCATCCGAATACGTCAGGATCGAGGTGGAGTTGCACCGGTATCAACAATAGAAAGTTTCAGGAATGTTTTCCGTGTGTTTTCCGCGGGTGTACGTACACGTCGATCCGTTCGGTTCGGGGCCGTCTCTATGGCAGGAAATCTATAGCTAGGGTAGCAGGTCCGGACTCCGATCGTGTTTGGTACTCTGGAATGTTGGGATAGTGGCTCGGCGAAACGCGTAGTGATTTAATGTCGTCAGTGAAACTGAAGCCGCGTTTCAAAGGTCTATTGTGTTGGTGAGTCGTGATACGTACACCAGGATAGCTCGGGGGGAGGAAGGTTATGCGGTAACAAACCTAGATCGAGCTGGCGCCTAAAGGCCACCCACCGAGCTTGGAGAGGTGTGGTTAAGTTGCCTTCTTGACCCTTTCTCCAAAGATTCCGGTCCCAACACGGACGATATCGCTCCCTGCCCGTAAAGCAGCCTCGAAGTCGCTCGACATGCCCATACTCAGAACCAACTTCCCGTCCTCGCCCCACCCGTCTATCTCTTGCTCTTTCAGCGTGGCCTGTAGCTTGTCTCGCGTTTTTTTCAACAGCTCAAAGTCACGGTTCTCATCACCCGATAAGGACTCGGAGAGGGATCCGATGGTCATCAACCCACGCAAATAGAGTCGAGGGCAGGATTTTACGATGAACCGCGCGAGATCTGCGAGTTCGGCATCGTCTGAGGAGAGTCCGGATTTCGAGTCCTCTTCGGAGGTATTGACCTGGATGAGGACGTTCAGAAGGGATTGTCGGTCTTCTGCCCAGTTTTTGTTCAGTGCGGTTGCGAGTTTTTGGGATGAGACTGTTTGAACGGTATCGAGGTTTGGGACCGCTGACATGCCTTTGTGTCACTTTGGAGAAGTGCAAGGAGATGTTTTTGGGGACGTACAGGTTACTAGTTTTGCTTTGTTCGATTGGAGGATTCCGATGAAATGCCAATGTATATCTTTGGGCAGCTGAAAAAGCCGGACGAGCGGGAGTTGGATTTCTTCCGTACCACAGGATAAGCGGTGACTCACATGTTCCGCTTTCTCGACTAGCTCCTGCACATAGTTCTCACCGAAGTGACGATGCCCGGCATCGTAACAAGCTTGGATATCTGCAATAGGCTTGTACTTTGACACGGCCACCAAAGTTGGTTCCCGGTCTCGACCTGTGGTGATTTGTTGCACCCTTGACTTGATTTCAGCCAATTGTTGTTGAACCTCTGCTGATCTTGCGGATGAGACGGACGCGAGAGTGGAAGACATTCTGGGTAGGAGTCTGCTGAGTCCCATCAGCGGACACCGACGGAGGAGTGTCTTTCCGAATTCCGACGGCTTTGTGTCCTGGTGATCATCATGGTATCCGTCGGAAGCGCCGCTTTCCCTCCAAGTGTCCATTTCTTGGTAATGCATCGCATCTGCTAGGTGTTCCCAACGGATATATATGCATCGTGCTTTTTGTCTTCTTTTACCACCACCTCAGTCCCTCTCATCGTTTGGTCGAGGCCTCCCATTGACATCCACTGCTGGTATTGAGATATTTGAGCCTGTAGTTCTCTTTGTCGTACTCTACGCCATCCTCATAGCCCTGTACATCTGGCAGACCGCACGTAACCCGACTTATGCATTCATTGTGCTCGTTATCTTCTGTATGTGTGAGTCGTTTACTTTGTGCCGCTAATCGTCAAGCGGAGCTAAGAATCAAACAGTCCGCGTAGTGGGTTTCATCCTACGCGCGGTATTGGCTGCTTCCGATAGTGCAAAGGAAAACGGAAGCCTTATGATTGTGGAAACGATCTTTTTCGCTTTGGGATTTATCGGTCTCCTGTACTCAGTATTCACGCTCATCTTGGACCGGTTAATGCCTCCCGCCTTTCTCATCGTAGGACGAAAGCTGATCCCTCATACACGGAGCGGCTGCAACTCGGCTAGTACTTGGCGAAGATGAAGATCAGCTATCGGGCAGGATACTATGGCTCGTCCTGAGTCGGCACCTTACCGACCTGACTTTCACCGCTGCCGCTGCGGTTAGCGTTGCTGCGCCGCATACCTCACCAGTGATTGGAACTCATCGGGGAGACTTCGCAAGGTCACCATCGTACTTTATCTCGATATAACCATCTGTCTCTCTATCCACGGGGTGATCCTCGTGTACAGGGAGAAGAAAGTCCTGAGTGAGTCCCCCAGTCTTAGCTTTAGTTCTCAACACGCGTAACTGAATGCGTTCCACGTACACCCAGGGCTGAGACTGAGGTAAAATGCACCAGTTAGGTGGACTCACCCGGTTTACCCACACTGTCCAATTTCGTTCTTCCTCCTGATCCAACAAGGTACGGAGTCCTTGCAACGTTCAACTCTGACCGACAGAACAATGAGAGTCTGCGGTACCCCTTGTCCGCAACGCCGAAGTTTGCCACTGGCTGCTTGTTTATTTTCCGTCCCGGGCCTCGTGCTACATTCTGAGTTTCCGGAGGAGGGTGAGAAGTGGTCTTACTGGTCGAGACTGTGGAAAGCGTATAAAATTAGTGCTTAGGGTCCGCCACCTGTGCTCTATCCGCATTTTTATCATCATCAAAGCTAGGGTGTGTTATGCGTCGTATCTCACTTTTTATGACTTGTCCGTTCCCCTGAAGACTTCCGCAGTTAACCGTCGGATCAAAGTTCAATCCAAGCCTCAAAGTCGTGAATAAATTACACCTGATGCATAATATGCTCCATTTTCGCGTTCGACTTCCGCCAGTCTGCAGGGCAGGCACTCGTCTTTCAGGTGTCCAGCAAAAAAGATTGAAGGAGTACTAATATAGCAGTACAATACAAGAGGCGAAAGGCTTGAGCTTGACTGAAGCTCGAAGTCGAAGATTGGCACGGTACAAAGGTACAAGAGGTCAGAGGTGCTGTTAACGTCGGTCCACATCGAGAATTTCGACAGAGTTGCAATCCTGGGAAATTTTTGGACGCACCAAATCAAGGCGCGTGCTCTTTTTACTGACTGGAAACAGTAACCGGCCGCACCTGTGTGCAGCACGTCCCCAGACATATCACTCCTAAATCAAGAAACGGTTCTACCGGAGTTGTGAGTATGTGTCTATATGAATAGGCGAGAGTTTTGGCTCATCTAGCCACTAACTCATCAATGGTAACCTAATCGGCGACACCCCAGAATGCACCTCCGTCAGTAGAGACATCCAACCAGTCCAAAAGCGCGTCAAAGAACTCATACCTCCCATCTTCTCTGTGGCCCGGTTCCAATAAGGTGGTCATCTCCCTGCACCGTTGGTCTGTATGAATCCTCCTTATATACGGAATTAACTCTCGCTGTTCCTGACTTGACATTAGGATCATTTTTACCAGGGGATTGGTGCAAAGGGGGCTTCTCGAATTGCGGACAACATTTCCGCCCCGATAAGTCTAGGTGGGTTAATTTTGGGGCGACCCGGCGGAACTGGTCGTGATCAAAGAGGGGTTCGGTATCGAAGTAGCTGAGGTGAAGACATTCCAATAGAGGCAACCGAGTCTGTCGATAAAGCGGATCGTTGTGAACCTCAGTGGGGTAAGGTTCGAGTGTTTGTAGAGTCGCTTTGTGCTGAGAGATCCCGGCCACAATGACTTGTTGGATATTGGTGTATTCTGGTGGGTGCCCCCTCCTAGTGGCCATGTTGGATCTGCGTCTCCCTGCGATGCTGAATCGATCCATCTATGACTGCGTCGAAAACTGGCTTAGCATTCACAGCAGCCGAGTCAGGGATGAACTCAATGTATAGGTGATTTGCACGGGGGCGTCCAGGGGCATCACCTCTATCGCTTTGTGGAACGCTACGATTTGTTAATCGCAGCAAATAGCCAGGAATACAAGGCGGTATGGCTTTACCACCCTATAGAAATCTCGAAACACCCGGGAAATCGCTGCTACGCTTTTTCCGCGCGGATCGCACACTTGAGTGAAAACGACGTTCCATATCTCCACTGGACGCGAATCCACGGGATTTGTGGATGAAGGTAATGTGAACCTTCCAGATTTTGTCGCGTGAGGGTCCTTAGTGAAAGTGTGCCAGAGGTTGCCGAATGATTTCTCACCGGCACCACTCATCGACTACGCCGACCGTGTCCTGGCTACGATCTTCAAGCGAAGGCAACTACGTTGGGAAGATCGCATAGTTTGCTTATTCCCGCCGCTTATATATCTTTCATTCGAACTCCAAAACTAGGTCGACCGTGGGCAGGACATATGCGGGGAATTTAACCGTCCGATTCACTCACCATCGGAGGAGCCATGAATGTAATCACTTGTGGATCTACAAAAAAGTCGAAGCATCTAGAACACTATATCAGGGGGTACCAGTGTCAAGTTATTCCGCCAGTGCTTGAGCTGATTCAACTTCGACCGAGCAGGCTTCAGGCATGGAACCGGGAAGCGTTACATAACGCTTGATAATTGGTACTAATCCATTCACCGAGGATGGCTTAGACCATGCTTGCTCTTTGTCAGTCGAGCGTCTGGTCTCTTGTCCGAAACATGGTGTACACGCAAGGGTATTCGCTCGAGGGGAGGTCGGGATGGAGTTCAGGAACTACAGTCCTCCCAGCTGGCCAAGTGAGAAGGAACACTGTTTATTTGATCCACTTCCAAGAGAACTCGCATTCGGTCCATCTTTCGTGGCCTTCGGAACTATCCCGAGGTCCTATGACTCACCTAGAATAGGAGGGGAGCTGGTGGACAGTCCGGCTCGCCGTTTGACCCACTGGGTGATTGTCCAACGTCCGCCAAGCGCCGTGCTGGATGATATGAGTGAACGTAAGGACTGCGCGCTCTCCACCCCACTGGCAGTCAACACCAAAGTTCGCTTATCAATCAACATAGCAGGAACGATAACACGCTTACAAACATACCCTCCGACTGTGTGCGCTTCAACAAGTTGATATAAAGTCGTGGGTGTCTGGTGTTACGCTTCAACACCCTCAACATTGATCTAGCCTTCCCCTTTCGTCTTTTTATCCAGATAATATTCTAGCAATGACTTCCGAACTCGTCCTAGTACGTGGCCGTTCGAGCGAAAACTTCTTGGAGGGTGACGCGGCTAATCTACTTCGAGGTCACTGGCGTAAATGGATTTCTCGGTGCCCACGTTGTCGACCAGCTCGTCCACAAAGGTTATCGTGTCAGAGGGTACGCATTCGCACAAAGTATCCTTTTGTAGGCGCTGACGAATTGAGAAGGACGGTTCGTGGTGCGAGGCTTGCGGCAAACCAAGAGATATACCAGAAGATCTATGGATCCGTGGTCGAGATTGTTGCCATTGACGATATAATCAAGGGAGATTTCACTGCTACCTTGCAAGGTGAGAAGCCGTTTACTCATTTTCTGGTACCAACTTATCCCTTTCGAGGCGTTGATGCTGTGATCCATGTCGCTTCTCCACTGGCTGGTCGAGGAGACGCAGCGTCGACCGTTGATGTGGGTGTGACACTTTTTTTTCCTACGAGTACGTCGACTGATGTAATTCATCTATGGGCTACAGAGTGCAGTCCTCGGATCGACGAACATCCTCCGTCAGGCAATCCACGCTGGAATCAAACGGTTCTCGATTGCGAGTAGCACCGCAGCCACCATGGACTTTACCAAAGGAGTGAACTGGACGAGGCTTACTGAAGATGGTGCGGTGGTTTGCACCTTTTGAATGAATCAAAATAGTCTCTGATGCCAGAAGTTTGTAGACTATAACCCCGCGACGCGAGAACAAGCCCTTGCAAGCAATGATCCGATGTACATTTATTGCGCTTCTAAGGCTTTGGCTGAGAAGGCTATCGGCGAAATCGGAGCGGCACACCCTGATGTTAGCATCGCCGGAAGTAAGTCTCGTCGGAAGTTGGTTTGTGATATGGTTTCTGACGGAGGATTAACCTTAGTCAACCCAACGTACTTTATCGGACCATTCGCTCCGGCGGCCATCATTCCTCCAGGCGACATCAACGCTCTCAGCACCAATATCTTTATTTACAATGCGCTACTTCCCGACAGTAAATCCACGACGTTCAACATTGGGTTCATCGACGTTAGAGATGTCGCTGAGGGACTTATCGCCGGAATCAATACACCCGGAAAAACGCGAAACCTCTTTACTGGAGAGTGGTTCGAGCTCAGAGACGCTGTGGAGTACATTGGAACCCTCCACCCGGAGCTTAAGACCCCCACGCTGGCGTTGAGCGGCCAGACCGATTCGATCGTCGTTTATGAGCCTGCGTTGAAGAGGTTGGGTTTGACTCGCAGGCCTTGGAAAGATTCTGTGCGTGAAGCTGCTGAAGCAGTTCTCCAGATTGAGAAGGACTGGATTGCTCAGGGGGTTGATGTGGAAGCTGAGGGAGGATTGAGGAAGAATGTGTGGCGCGTGTAAGGCTCTAGGTAGGGTGCCGTGAGAATTTCCCACAATTATAACAGTTATTAGCTGGCATGAGGCGTAGCCAATTATTAACAGTAACTTTACATCGGAAAAATCTGTTGAACCAAGGTCTGGCAGGAAACTACTTGAGGTGGAAGCTACAGCCATCAGCAGTCCGTGTAGGTGGTGATGATCACGTTACGATAACGAACTCGCGAGCAGATGGAATTCCCACAACCGATACCTCCCCTGCGACACCACGTCCACGATAGCTGTGCACTTACAGTTTTCTATGAAATCAAGCACGGCCCATTTGAACACTTACAGGCGACCCCCGACGATATTCTGTCTATTATTCAATGTAACACCGTCATGTTGTAAACCTCACGTGGTAAATTCGGAATTCGTTCTTCGTATATAGCGCTGGCGACGACCGACACTACATCCTCATTCCCCCATCACGAGTCACCGTCTATCTCCACCAGGGGACTCTCCTTCCCTTCTATCCCACTTAATGGCTCACAGTTTCCCTTTTAACCCACTTAAACCCTGGAGAGAGCGGATACGGTATGTTCACGTACCCTTCGGAACTTCATGCGATCCTAACATCGCGGCGCGGATCTACCAAACAGCCATTTCACCTGGGCCTGGCATGCAGTTATTATGGGAACAGGGATCACTTCCGCATTGATTACCAATTTTCCCTATGGCGGTGGCTCCGCTCCGGTACAATGGCTGGGATTCGGGCTCTTCGTCCTCAACCTTACCCTCTTCGTCTTCGTGTGTGGATGTACAATTGCGAGATATGTCATGTTCCCTGAGGTGTGTATCTGTTATGTGGAACCGGCGCCGAGGCTCATTTCATTCACGTTAGGTTTGGGGACTAATGTTGAACCACCCGACTCAAAGTCTATTTATCGGCTGTTTCCCTATGGGTGCCGCAACGCTGATCAACGCTGGCCTCGTGAGTCCCTCCATCTATTTCTACAAACCTCCTTGGTGATCCCGTTTAGGCTTTGAATCAACAATGGGGCTGGGGTGGCACCGCATTCATGTATACCCTGTGGGGGTTCTGGTGGCTGGATTCAGTAGCCTCATATCTCATCGCCTTTGGGATGCTATACACTATGTGGGTACCTATCGCACGCTTTCATTCCAGGCAGATTAATTGCTCCCCCGGCTTCTTCAGGATCGTTCGTCAAGAACAGTCTTTGGCGAAGATGACGGCGGTGTGGCTACTCCCCGTGGTAACCCTCGTTGTCGCGTCATCTACAGGTGGACTCGTGGCGAAGGCTCTACATCCTCATTCTGTTACGTTGGCCTTACTCACCACGGCCTTCTCGTTCGTAATGGTCCTTATTGGACTTTCACTCGCACTCATGATCATAAACGTATATTTGCTCCGCCTCATTACATACGGTACTCCTGATGCCACGTTGATCCTGTCTGCGTTCATCGTGTTGGGTGAGTGCGAATCCCTTTGCAGAACGCTTCCAGTTGCTGAGGCTCCCGGTTCAGGACCGCTCGGGCAAGGTGGCTATTCTCTTTTGGTTAACGGTGAGAATTTAGCGGGACTTCTGCCTCTTCAATTCGAAGGGCACTTCCCATTTATCGAACAAGCCGGTCAAGTAATCTTCGCCGTGTGCTTTGCCGGAGCTTTCATCCTCTGGTCGATGGGAATCGCATGGATCGTCCTGGCCATTCTGTCGATCTTTTCTGTCGTGAGGAAAGGGAAGATTCCTTTCTCGATGGCCTACTGGGGAATGGTCTTCCCTCACGGGACATTCGCCATCCTGTCTGTGCAGATGGCCAAGGTTCTTGATAGCCCATTCTATCGAGTTTTCGGCGCTCTCTGGTGTTGTACGTGTTTTCGATGTGCTTCTCGCCTACTTTGTGATCTGACACCTTGTTTCGAAGGCGTCGTGTTCAGTTTGTGGCTGTGGATGTTCACATGTAGTATCCCAGCCTTCATAGACGGATCGTTGTTTAAGGCACCTTACGTGCCTGAAGAAGTGAATCGGGGAGGGTCGACCGTCGAGATCGAAAAGGGACTGGAAACCCCCGTGGGAGATGCTGGAAACTCGGTCGCCAGTGGCGAGACGAAGCCTTTCCAGCCGTGACGCATTTTTAAGGCTTAAGGAGATTTCTCCCATTGGACATAGATTACTGTTTTACGGATGCTGCTCAATCTACGACTGCACGGGTATTACGGAGGAGTACCTCTTTCTTTCTGCGCATTACCGCCTATTTTACTCTACGTTAAAGAGACCAAAGACTTAATTCATTGCTCTTTCATTCTCAGACGACCATCCACGGCTGCGCTGTGTAGTGCGGCTATGGACCGACGGAAGCTATCGGAATTGTAGGAAAGAGGTAATTCCGCCCGGGTCAACGATTGCGAAAGGGACTGCGAGGGTCACGGAAATATGACTCAACTCCATCTGTTCGAAGTAGTAATCTCTCAGTGCTTGGTGACGTCGGAGCCGCTGACGCTTGTGAATGAAGACCAGGGTACCTAGTGCTGTGATCATGACTGGACGGCAAGACCGCGTACACATAAAACGCAAACACAGTCAGAAAACGCTGAGAGTTGGGGTTAGGGGATTAGGTGACGCACTGAGGAATATCACGGTTGTAATTAGGGTGTACTGCCAGATCGGAACTCCTCTGAGTTCTTCAGGAGGGAGAGTACAAGTTTGGCTCTGGGATCCGCAGCTGTACTTGGATATAGTTAGGCAAAGGAAAATATCCCCTTGTTTTCGTCATGGAGATGGGACCCACTGATTGGCATTCTTGGTCGTGGTTACATTGGAAACCCGGAGGTTTTGTGGGTTCGCATATGTGAGATACGAGGTTGCAAAAGAGCTGAGGGGTTCTGCAGTTGTGGCGGATGACCGTAGTGACGAATTCTTGTCCGTTTGGGCCGGGAGAGACGTAATCCGTGGAGTCTATCAAGCAAGGTTGTCCAAGCGTGATGCTCGCAGGACTTCAACACAGCCAGAGGGGAAAAAACCGTTGAGAAGGAGCGCAAAGATAACGAGGAGAACTTGAGGGATGAGACACACGAGCAGACAGACCCAAGGCACACGCTCCCGTTGAAGTTCCAGTCGCTCGCAAGTTCCTGCCAGTCAGGTGGCGGGGCACACTGTCGGTCCTGATTCAATTGACAAGGTTGCCCGACCTCCACGAGCGGTCGACACCCTCCCCCTTCATCGGGACAAAACCAACCAGGATCACACAAAGGGGGGAGGACGTCCCCTTCCTTGTACCCAAACGGGAAGACGTCAGTCCTACATCTCTTTGGAATGCAAGTACCGTCCACGGAACCAGAACAGAACGTCTTGTCGTCACAGCCGTCCATGAACCTGTGCGAAAGTTTGTCGATTCGGTTGTTAGCGGTTGAACAGGGACTGCCTTCAGGTAATGTCCCCGATCGGACGGGTGTTACGAGCGAGCCGCAGAGATACACGTATGTCAAGATCAGCACGTGCAATGACGAGAGCGACGAATCATAAGAAACCATGAACAGTGTAATGGTCGAGTGTGGTGTGATGGACTGTGGGAAATGAAAACGGAAGCAAATGAAGGTGGCCGACCGACTTTGGAAAGTGGGAACGAACGGACGTTCCATTCATCAAAAGATTTCCATCTGTAAGGATGGCATCGTGGCAGGAGATCAGATTCGTCGGAACACCGGTCCTACAGGAATACTGGGTCCCTCCGCACCATTCAAAGGCATGTCCAAGGTACAGATGCAGTCGGCGTTTCTCTATTCAAGAACACCTTGCGATGTCGTCTTATCAGATCGACGCCAGCCACACATCATACGTGCCTCAGAAACCTCGGATTCCGTTTAAACGACCTTCGGCTTTGCAGGCAGTCATTGATCACTCGTGGATCTCCAGAGCAGACCCAGCTGAGGATGTGACGGAAAGTGATTTCTCTCTTTCGGTTCTCTACTATGTACGATAACATGCGTGACGGCGATGGAGCCCTAGGGAATAAACGGTCTCCATTAAACCGCAATGCCTACAGGCGCCTTAGGGTTGTGGATAACAGCAGGATCATGCCGTGTATGTGTAATATCAGAATTCAGTGGCATTCATCATTCATCATTCAGGCCTCAGGACTCATAGGCCGGAAAGCGCCAGTAGATACACGTATCAACACACAATGGCTGCGCGTGGTCCGAGTGCGGTATACAAAGACGCGATCTCCGATGCATTAGGCACCCGCAAATTCAAGGCATAGCGCTGCTTAGGGGGTGGGTGCTTCCGCGTCCGTCTCGTTGAGACAACGGCGAATGCCTAGAGAAAGGTCGACATCGCGGCACGTCCAGGAGGATCCATCATACTCAAAAACCTGACTCGAGAAGGTCTACAGCGCCCTAGGATCAATTCTGAGAGGAATACGCTCTCTGAAATCTCCGTCAGCGCCGGGTGTTCTCGACTGAGAGGTAGGTATCCCGGGTTAGACGAGGATGCTATGACACAAGCTAGTGGGCGCGATGCGGTGAATGGTAGTAGGAATCGCGTGATACTATTTTTTGACACGAAGAGGCTAGCGGAAAACAGACCAATAGTGTAGAGAAATGTAGGTTCTCCCCGCCTAGAACCGCATGAACCCCCCTTCCAACCCCAACTGAACGTCAGTCATGGGCCTCTCAGCTCAAAGGAGCGAAAAGCCTCCAGATCGGCCAACCGAGGATCGGTCCATAATACGGAGAAAGCTCAGGTCCTAATAAGGCAAAGGTATAAACCGCAAAGATCTTCAAAATGAAAACACGACGTTCTAGGGGACTGGAACGCGGACGAGAAGTCTTGAAGAGCTCTACCAAGTCCGAACTTTGGTGTCCCCATGATTGTTCTGGAGAAAAAAAACTGCCGCGTTAGTGCAATCAGGATTGATATGATTACGTAAGTAAATCACACGCCCAGCGGTGTCCGTAGACGATTAGGCTTTTTCAGCTGACATCACCCTACCGCACCTCGCAATCGCGATTTGAGCAGCTACCACGGACAACGGGATCATGGCCAGCAAGAAGAATAACGCGTTGACTGGGTTGGTCACCTCTGGGGCGGTCAACCTCGACCAAATCGTGCAGTATCTGAGCACCTGGAAGGGCACAGAGTGAGTTCATGGCACCCGTCCATTTCTCTTCCGCTGTGCCTCGTGCTCACATGCCACGACCCATGCGCCAGTAACTTCCTCGAGGTGCGCATCAAGTTCGAGGCTGTACTTTCCTCGTTCTTGCTTTTCCGTAAATCCTGTTTGTTTCAAGGAGCCTAACCAGCGAGTGCCAAACGTGCCGGCCTTCCGGCATGTCTTTCACATCTTCTAGGTTCTTTCGCACGTGCTGAAAATCGTAATCCCTATCTTGCACCTGGGTGCAAGGTTGCAGCAAAGGGCTGGTTTCAGGAAGTCCAGTGTTAGCAGCGTTGGCGAACACCTTGCCAAACTGTCACCTCTGATCGGAGACTCGCGCATGTTGTTCCGCGTATGGGGTAAGTACCAATCTCCAGTCCAACCCGTCATTAGGAGAGTCATAATGGGATAACACTAGTTTATTGGCTTTGTAGGGATTTTGCCAATTATCCAGTGGTTGCTCTCGCATTCCAAATATCCCCATGCAACCTCGAGATTACTGAAACTCGAACGTTGGCAAATTTTCATGATGCTTGCGTATTTCCCGACCGAACAGCTGTATTATCTGCGCATTCATGACATCATCCCAGCTGCAATCACCCTCCCGGTTCTCGGAAAAACCCTGACATTGAATACAAAGAAGCTGTTGCAGGCCTCCAGCAGGTTCTATCTCGCATACATCGTCCTCGAGTTCTTTCGGTTGAAGGAAAGGTTCGGGCTTTTGTGCGCAAAACAAAAAGCCTTGAGCAAGACTGGTGCGAACAACGTCGAGGCCAACGCTGAGAGGGTTGAGCTCAAGAAAAGCTGGAAGGCCCACCAACTCGCTACCGCGTACAACACGTTCAGGTTCCCTGGAGCCCTCCACTGGTACGTCGCTCTCCATGACTCTCGATTCGTCTCGTCTTTTTTTATTCGCTTTTCCCGGGTCATACATGGTGTGTTGAACCCACGACCCTGGTCCTGAACCGGCTAAGACTCGCCTCGGCCGCCAGGCAGTCATGACTAGGCTGTGTTCTTACAAATTATAAGCGCTCGTTGTCATGGCCTCATGGAAGAGGGCACACTTTCCGCACCTTGGTTCTTCTTGTGTGCCCATAATGGGCAAGATTTCCCTTCGCGAACAGTAGAATTCACCATTTACGATATCCGAAAATCGTTCCAATCAGAACGGTGGAGGGAAGGGGAGAAGGAACCCTCTTCATCTTTCCCTGGGCTGTGCGGATCACGTGTTAGTGGTGCGCTTTGAATTCC